>SDVV010032864.1:0-11371 GCA_016164225.1 Gammarus roeselii
TATATATATACATATATTTATATAAGTGAAAAATTTTGTTTGATAGAATTTGAGTACCATGTCCGATTTACTGGTGCTCAGGTCCTATTGCTTAATAACAAGTATTCGCCTCGCCGGTCCTGAGTTGGTAAAATATGGTTATAAAAACAGCCGTCCAACGGCCCGAGCGCTGGTCTCATTGCTTGGCAACAGTCATCCTCGGTGAGGCTGGTGTAGGTAGGCTCAGTTATAGATTTTAATTGGATTTTATTGGTTTTATTTAAAAAAAGGGTTCAGAAACATCAAATTTCAGTAAATAACAAGTTCATCATGAATAGTCATATTCTCTCTAATTCTTTCTCCTCATGACCCACCCGATATCTTGACGACAGGCAGATATCAATTGTATATTGTTTGATTAGGCCGGCAATGCATGGAATGTATCAAGTTATATTGAAATAGCTACTCTCGTACAAATACAATTATTGAGTTGTATCACAAAAGAATCCGAATTTGGTTCATGAAGTTTTTTCAACGAACCAAAAGGTCGCACCGTTGGAACAACAGAAAGAGGGATTCTCATCTCTAACAATTTTTTTATCAGGTGGGAATATCTTTAGTTATTCCTTCCTTCTTTTAAAAAAAAACATGGAGGCAGCTAAGCTCCGTTGGGCGGTCATTATCGCTAACGGGCTTGCGAGGATAGACGAACAATAGACACTGTTTAGTTTTGTTCAGAGGGGGAGGCGGCCACTGCTCAAGGGGTACAGTGGCAATTAAAATTCTGAACAAAAGAGAATGGATGCAGGGAACGTGTATCATACATTGGTGATAATGGTGTGTGGTAGTGGTGTATTATGTGATTCAGTTGTTGAAAAGAGTTGAGTCTCATTATTTTAACAATTTTGCAACCAAAGAATCCAAACTATTCGCCGATGTTCTACCAGCATTAGCCGAATGCAATTACTGTTATAATAATTAATTCATTTAACAATTGTTGTTACCTCAGATGAAACGAACATTTACTAAAACGTCTCTTCTCAGGATATTGCTTTTCAGTTCAAGCGGTGATACTAATAGGTGTAGGCTAGAACACACACACACATTCGTCTGTTGGATTGTTTTTAAAACTATAAGATCTCATCAATCATGGGTAACGATCATAGTACAATGACGTATATGAAATGCATATTGTTAGGCAGTTCTGTTACTTGTACACACTGATAATAACTATTCTTAGCAGGTATTTAAAGAAAATGTCATAGCGTTCCAATTATGTGATGTTTATTACCATCGAGCCAAACCTGAATATTAATGATGAGATACCACGGTACAGGAAGGCTTTCCGGCATAATACGACCAGCTCTGGTGATTTTCCGAGCTCTGTTTCAATATCTTTCTTCAGGTCGTCTATTTTGTTTGCGGGTCGAAAGAAACAACAATTAGAAATCACCATCATGTATGTAGCGTCTCGCTTATTCGACACGAATCCTGCAACAGTTACTGATGACCTTTAGGAACAGGAGGAAAAGAAGAGGGCCGAGAATCGATCTCTCCGAAACCTCAAAATTTACAAGTCTCGGAGAAAAGAAAACCTCTCTGTTTATGTTAACAAAATCTCTCTAATAGTTTGGAAACTCAGTTGCGCGAGTTTCTTAATTAGGCCGGCGTGGTGTGCACTATCATATGCTGGAGAGAGGTTCTACATCACTAGTGATGATAGACAGTCTTAGTGTGTACATCATAGGCTGGAGAGAGGTCTTACAGCACTAGTGATGATAGACAGTCTTAGTGTGCACATCATATGCTGGAGAGAGGTCCTTCAGCATCAGTAATGGTAGGCAGTCATGGTGTGCACATCATATGCTGGAGAGAGGTCCTTCAGTACTAGTAATGATAGACAGTCTTGGTGTGCACATCATATGCTGGAGAGAGGTCCTACAGCACTAGTGATGATAGACAATCTTGGTGTGCACATCATATGCTGGAGAGAGGTCTTATACCACTAGTAATGAAAGACAGTCTTGGTGTGCACATCATATGCTAGAGAGAGGTCCAACAGCACTAGTGATGATAAACAGTCTTTGTGTGCACATCATATGCTGGAAAGAGATCCTACAGCACTAGTAATGATAGACAGTCTTGGTGTGCACATCATATGCTGGAGAGAGGTCCTACAGCACTAGTGATAATAGACAGTCATGGTGTGAACATCATATGCTGGAGAGGGGTCCTATAGCACTAGTAATGATCGACAGTCTTGGTATGCACATCATATTCTGGAGAGAGGTTCTATAACACTAGTAATGATAGATAGTCTTAGTGTGCACTCTCATATGCTGGAGGGAGGTCCTACAGCTCTAGTGATGATATATAGTCTTGGTGCGCACATCATGTGCTGGAGAGAGGTCCTACAACACTAGTGATGATATAAAGTCTTGTGTGCACATCATGTGCTGGAAAGAGGTCCTACAGCACTAGTAATGATCGACAGTCTTGGTGTGCACATCGTATGCTGGAGAGAGGTTCGACTGCACCAGTAATGATAGACAGTCTTGGTGTGCTCTATCATATGCTGGAAACAGGTACTACATCAATAGTATTGATAGACAGTCTTGATGTGCACATCATATGCTGGAGAAAGGTCCTAGAGCACTAGTGATGATAGACAGTCTTGGTGTGCACTGTCATATGCTGGAGAGAGGTCTTACAGCACAAGTGATGATAGACAGTCTTTCTGTACACATCATATGCTGGAGAGAGGTCCTTCAGCATCAGTAATGATAGACAGTCTTGGTGTGCACATCATATGCTGGAGAGAGGTCCTACAACACTATGAATGATTGACAGTCCTGGTGTGCACATCGTGTGCTGGAGAGAGGTCCTATAGCTCTAGTGATGATAGACAGTCTTGGTGTGCACATCATGTGCTGGAGAGAGGTCCTACAGCACTAGTAATGATAGACAGTCTTGGTGTGCACATCATATGCAGGAGAGAGGTCCTACAGCACTAGTAATGATAGACAGTCTTGGTGTGCACATCGAATGCTGGAGAGAGGTATTGCAGCACTAGTGATGATAGACAGTCTTGGTGTGCACATCATATGCTGGAGAGAGGTTCGACTGCACTAGTAATGATAGATAGTCTTGGTGTGTTCTATCATATGCTGGAGAGCAGTGCTACATCAATAGTAATGATAGACAGTCTTGATGTGCACATTATATGCTGGAGAGAGGTCCTACAGCACTAGTGGCGATAGACAGTCTTGGTGTGCACATCATTTGCTGGATAAAGGTCCAACAGCACTAGAAATGATGGACAATCTTGGTGTGCACATCATATGCTGGAGAGATGTCCGACAGCACTAGTGATGATAGACAGTCTTGGTGTGCTCATCATATGCTGGACAGAGGTCCGGCAGCACTAGTAATGATAGACAGTCTTGGTGGGCACATCATATGCTGAAGCGAGGTCCAACAGCACTAGTAATGATAGACAGTCTTGGTGTGCACATCACATGCTGGAGAGAGGTCCTACAGCACTAGTAATGATAGACAGTCTTGGTGTGCACAGCATATGCTGGAGAGAGGTCCTGTAGCACTAGTAATGATACACAGTCTTAGTGTGCACATCATATGCTGGAGAGAGGTCCGACAGCACTAGTAATGATAGACAGTCTTGGTGTGCACTATCATATGCTGGAGAGAGGTCCGACATCACTAGTAATGATAGACAGTCATGATGTGCACATCATTCGCTGGAGAGAGGTCCTAAAACACTAGTGATGATAGACAGTCTTGGTGTGCACTATCATATGCTGGAGAGAGGTCCTACAGCACTAGTGACGATAGACAGTCTTGGTGTGCACTATCATATGCTGGAGAGAGGTCCTAAAACACTAGTGATGATAGACAGTCTTGGTGTGCACATCGTATGCTGGAGAGAGGTCCGGCAGCACTAGTAATGATAGACAGTCTTGGTGGGCACATCATATGCTGAAGCGAGGTCCAACAGCACTAGTAATGATAGACAGTCTTGGTGTGCACATCATATGCTTGAGAGAGGTCCTACAGCACTAGTAATGATAGACAGTCCTGGTGTGCACAACATATGCTGGAGAGAGGTCCGACAGCACTAGTAATGATAGAAAGTCTTAGTGGGCACATCATATGCTGGAAAGAGGTCCGACAGCACAAGTAATGATAGACAGTCTTGGTGTGCACATCATATGCTGGAGAGAGGTCCTACAGCACTATTAATGATAGACAGTCTTGGTGTGGACATCGTATGCTGGAGAGAGGTCCTAAAGCACTAGTGATGATAGACAGTCTTGGTGTGCACATCATATGCAGGAGAGAGGTCCTGCATCACTAATAATGATAGACAGTCTTGGTGTGCACATCATATGCTGGAGAGAGGTCCGCCAGCACTAGTAATGATATCCAGTCTTGGTGGGCACGTCATATGCTGAAGCGAGGTCCAACAGCACTAGTAATGATAAACAGTCTTGGCGTGCACATCATATGCTGGAGAGAGGTCCAACATCACTAGTAATGATAGACAGTCTTGGTGGGCACATCATATGCTGGATAGAGGTCCTACAGCACTAGGAATGATAGACAGTCCTGGTGTGCACATCATTTGCTGGAGAGAGGTCCTACAGCACTAGTGATGACAGACAGTCTTGGTGTGCACTATCATTTGCTGGAGAGAGGTCCTACAGCACTAGTGATGATAGACAGTCTTGTTTGCACATTATTTGCTGGAGAGAGGTCCAACAGCACTAGTGATGATAGATAGTCTTGGTGTGCACATCATGTACTGGAGAGAAGTACTACAGTACTTGTGATGATAGACAGTCATAGTGTGCACATCATATGCTGGAGAGAAGTCCTACAGTACTTATGATGATAGACAGTCATTGTGTGCACATCATATGCTGGAGAAAGGTCCTACAGCACTAGAGATGATAGACAGTATTAGTGTGCACATAATATGCTGAAGAGAGGTCCTACAGCACAAATGATGATAGACAGTCTTGGTCAATTGCTACGTAGACGAGTTCCGAGATTTGGATTATTGCGTCTTCGTTAGATTTTGTACGCCAACAAGCATATTGACAGTCGTCAATAAATTATATTCCACTGAGTATTGAAGGAGTTCATGTGAAATACTATTTTCGTACAACTTTGTGGCTCCAGGTAGGGGACTTTTGGGTTTATTATGGATCCCCGTGTTTATGGATCCCTGAAATGAGGGTATGCGTCAAATGGTGAGGTAAGATGTACGCAGACATGGATGTGCTTATAAGAAGCTGGATAAAATGCACTATTATTTCAAGCTCGTCTTTCAGGTATTGCAGCTTTGTGCCATATTGCACTCTGGCGTTCGTGATTTCGGGCAAAGAAATTGGAGAGATACTCTTGTGTCACACGTCAATAAATGATGCACTTTGAATACAAATGACTTTATGATGCCTTGTCACATTTTATTTTCATCAACGCGTTTGAAGAAGATTCAGGAGGTTTGTGTTCCTGACTATGCAGGCAAATTATGAAAATCCGTCGATGCAGGTGTGGGAGCAGGTATCGTATTCTTGACATACGCGGATTCTGATGCGGATGATATACATCACAACCACGCGGAAGTGAATGCGGATGTAGATACTTCTCTATATTATTATTGAACAATAAAAAAAAATCAATAACATTAATATCCATTATTGAACAAACGTTTTTGTTACTGGATATGAAGTCAATGTTATTATGTAACAGAGTAAACAAATGCATTTATAGAAATAGTTTGAATGGACATGTCTCTCGCGTGTATATGGTCCGGGTATATCTATATTCTGCTATCATGAGAAGTGTTCTGCATTTTCTGCGTAGCAGCTCAAAGATATATTCTAGTAACGGAGACAAAATTTAATCTTCGAACATATTTATACATAGGACAAGGAGGAAAACAATTATTTTCGGATTTACTTAAAACTCCCCTTACACAAAGTCGATGAGTGGTCCGTGGAAAAAACTTCTACATGGTGTGGTATAACTTCTACATGGTGTGGTATAACCTCTTCATGGTGTGGTTTAACTTCTACCTGGTGTGGTATAACTTTTACATTGTGTGGTATAACTTCTACATGGTGTGGTATAACTTCTACATGGTGTGGTATAACTTCTACATGGTGTGGTATAACTTCTACATGGTGTGGTATAACTTCTACATAGTGTGGTATTACTTCTACATGGTGTGGTATAACTTCTACATGGTGTGGTATAACTTCTACACGGTGTGGTATAACTTCTACATTGTGTGATATAACTTCTATATGGTGCGGTATAACTTCAACATGGTTTGGTATAACTTCTACATGGAGTGGTATAACTTCTTCATGCTGTGATATAACTTCTACATGGTGTAGTATAACCGTGAATCTAAATTTTAAAAGCTGACTAACTCATTATTAAAGTAATAAAAATTAAGACCTGCAGTACCGCAGCAACGGCAACCTACGAAGTGTCAAACTGCTCCACCTGCGCTTGCAAGTTATATGTATATAGATAAAAAGTATTATAATTTCAAGCAAATGCTTGTCGGCATAAACATGGATCGTTCCTACATCACGATAGTGCACAGTAAAAAGAGTATACCGCGATTTGTTGATGAAAGTGTCAACTGACTCTCGCAGTTCTACATGTAATTACACAACATTAATGTGATATAGTACAAAGCAGACGTGTCAAATTAACAAATGGCGAATTATCAAAATAGTGATTGAAGTTACTGTATTCAAACACTACTGTATGAGACTTGCACGTTTAGCTGGTAGGGAGAAGTAAGGAAAAAATAGTGCAATAAACTTTAATTTAAAATCTAGGCTATAAAAGCGAATTTAAGACTAATATATAAGTTAACGCTACATCACCAACGAAACTTTTTAAAGTTTTATCAGTGCATCGCAGTATACCTTCATTTTTTAATAGGTAAAAAGATTCTGACTGCCCTCTGATAACAATTAACTGATATGAACAGTTCAATTTTTTACAAGAAATATTTTAGATATTTACATACATTACACCCTAACAAGTATCCAAATACAAGTGAGTTCATATTCTTCGTAACTTCGCAAACACCCTGTGTCACGACAGCTGTTAGATGTCGTAAAAAAAACGCAACCCAGTGACGGTATGATGGGAGGTTCAAAGATGTAGGTGGTTATGTCATGGAGCCTCTCATGTTGTGAAGGCCCGGTCTACCCTTGCAATCGATTTTTACACCTGCTTACCAATTATAAATATACTAAGGTTATTTTATTTTGCTGATGCTTGCCGTCAGGTGAGCAGTAGAGTGATACATTTTTTCCTAAAGGAAGATGCATTGGTAGAATTTCTACTTTACATGGTAGATTGTTGTAATTTTTCGGGCCTGAGACTGGAAACATCTTTGATCCAGTCTGTGTTCTTCTGAACTCGGTGTCAATGTCATATCCACTCCGCGTTTACGGCTGTGAGCTGCTCTACCATTTGAAAATAACATATCGTTTGGACATGATAGCTTGTTTCGAATTTTGTAAACACGTATAGCTTCATTGAGTTCTAGCCGTTCACTTATGTTTAACCAGCAGAGTTTGTTTTGCAGGGGCGTCACGTGATCACACATCGTGAAACGTTGGGTATCGTAGAACAACGTATTCTTACCTTTTCTTCTTATGGCCGGGCAGTAGTTTAAATGGGAAAAGATCAATGCATTAATTACGCGAAGCCTCGGTTTGAAATTTAGTTGCTTTTTTGGTTCGATTGAGGAACAAGTCAGTCCCCTACAGTCTGGAGCAAAATTTTTAAACATGACCAGACAATCAATAACGTTTTTTTTCTGTTACTCTAGATGTATTTATTTTTTGATCCCAGGATCATGCTCTTGGTTTTATATGCATTAACTGTGAGCCTGTATGAAATGCACCAGTTGTGTATGTGAGTCAACGCTGCTTCTGCATCTTTCGTTAGCTCGTCTTATTTGTTTGCCGGTCGAATGAAAATCACTTGAACATCATCTTCATATATTGCCTTTTTTGTGTTGTTAATAGGTCTTCCACAAATGTCATTTACAAACAGTATAAAAAGAATAGGTGCGAGAACCGATTCCTTTGTGACACCAAAATGTACTGGTCTCGGGGAGGAGATAATCTCTTTGCCTACCGTATAAGGTTGGGACCGGTCACTGAGGAAGCTTCCAAACCAGGAGGTTTCAATGTTTAGTTACGCTTGCAGATTAGATTACAGTGCCAAGGCTTGCAAATGTGCTGGAGTCAATGTCCTTCTAGCACCGGACGGCATACCGTCCAGAACCCGCTGGAGCGTTTCACTCAGTCGTTAAATTCAAACGTCCTCAATTCCGTCACTTCGTAGCCAGGAATGCTGGGAATTGGCTGGAACTTGAGAAGCGTCTCAGGCTGTGATCGCCCTACAAGCTGGAGGGTGACTCAAGGGGAGAGGGTCTGAACGAGGGCAACAAACGGAACACAAGTCGACAGACAGGATGAGGCAGATCAGAAGAGACGGACATCAGATGGCAAACAGGGCATTTTTACCGTTGTAGTATGTTAATGGATTTAGGAATTATGTATGAGCCATCTTTCCCGAAATGAGCTGAATAAACCGACCAAAGTATCACCGGCAGCCATCTTTCCTATTAACTGCCTTTCAAGCACCCTGCCCTGTTAATCAGTCAGTCCCAAACCAGGCAATATGACCAGGGGTAACCGCGCTAAACTTCAGCACCGGCAACCCTTCGAGTTACCGCGGCAATGGGCCGGTATATTGGACAACAAGGGTTGGTTGGTTGATGAGTGTTTTGCACGCGGACACATCCTGCATTAATGGAGTGCTGGTTGGTGAGTCTACCGTGCGAGGACCAATACTGCATTAATGGAGTGCTGGTTGGTGAGTGTTTCGTACGAGAACACAGGCTGTAATAATGGAGTTCTTCTTGGCGAGTGTTTCGCACGAGGACACATACTACAATAATCAAGTGCTGGTTGGTGAGTCTTGCGTACGAGCATACATACTGCATTAATAGAGTGCTGGTTGGTGAGTGTTTCATACGAGAACACATACTGCATCAATGGAGTGTTGGATGTTGAGTGTTTCATACGCGGATACATACTGCATTAATGGAGTGCTGGTTGGCTAGTGTTTTGTACAAGGACACATACTGCATTAATGGAGTGCTGGTTGGTGAGTGTTTCGTACGAGGACACATACTGCATTAATGGAGTGCTGGTTGGTGAGAGTTTCGCACGAGGGCACTTACTGCATTAATCAAGTGTTGATTGGTGAGTCTTCCTTACGAGGACACATACTGCATTATTGGAGTGCTGGTTGGTGAGTGTTGCGCACGAGGGCCCATACTGCATTAATCAAGTGCTGGTTGGTGAATCATTCGTACGAGGACACGTACTGCATTAATGGAGTGCTGGTTGGTGAGTGTTCCGTACGAGGACACATACAGCAATAATGGAGTGTTTGTTTACAAGTGTTTACAAGTGTATGAAGACAACAACAGGCCTTTTGGCTCAAACTGGGTTGCCTTTTGATAGAAAGAAGGTAAGTTCTGAAGTAGAACGTCTAAAATAGCATCTTGTGTCGGTATGTTTTCTGTTTTAGTAGATCAAGAAACACCCACAGTGTTGATCTGAGATTGTACAGTTTAATTCCTCGAACACCGAAATTCAACCAGAAGGTTCTAAGGCCGGGCTCCTTATTTACCGTGCTAGTGCCAGTGCCTGGCATTAATTTACCCGTATGGGTGTCAATGCCGAACCCCATTTTTCACTACACAGTATACTGGTGAAAGTGATATAAATGGGAGCTATTTAGCGGCGATTCTGGAAGAATTTATCGAGCCGTGACTTAAACGTTTCGATTGTATCGCTGTTCACAACTTCCGCGGGAAGTCTGTTCCCATCTTTGAAAACCCTATACGTGAAAAAATTACGCGTGATATCGAGTGTGAAACGCTTGCCAACAATTTTGTATCCATTATTCCTGGTCACTCCGTTCGCATCTAAAGATAAAAGTCTTACTCGCTCGACGTTTTCCTACTCTTCATAATCTTCCACACTTCGATCATGTCAACCCTGACTCTACGTTTCTCTAGCGAATAAAGGTTGAGTTCACGCAGTCTCGCTTCGTACGATTTATTGGTCAGCGGAGGGATTAGTTTGGTAGCTCTACGTTGGACCTTTTCTAAGCTAATTATGTCTTTTCTGAGGTATGGGGACCAGAATTGGACGGAATACTCAAGGTGCAGTCTAACAAAGGCAGTGTATAACTTGCGAATACTATTTCTGCTCTTATACGAGATTGTGCGGGATATCATGCCTAACATTTTATTGCATTTTTTGGCTGCATCGTTACATTGCTTGGTGCTTTTCAAGTCGTTACTAATTATGACACCTAGATTTATCTCTTTGGGGACGGGTATCAGTTTGTTTCCAGACATATATTCGTGTTTAGGGTTTTGGTGACCAATGTGCATAACTTTACACTTGTCGACATTGAATTTCATTTGCCACTTTTCTGACCAATCAACAATTTTGTTGTAGTCTAATTGGATCTGCTCACACTCGATTTTGGTTTGTACTTTCCCTCCTAGCGTGGTATCGTCTGCAAACTTACTAATATTCGAGAGTACGTTGCTGTCTAGATCGTTTATGAATATTATGAAGAGAACTGGACCTAACACAGATCCTTGGGGCACGCCGCTTTTAACTTTACCCCAATTGGAGGAAGCTTCATTAAATACGATTCGCTGCCGTCTGTCCGTGAACTAGCATTTTATCCAGTTATTGAGTTCACCTCGAATGCCGATGCTGTGCAGTTTACTAACCAAGTGTTCAAGAGGAACTTGGTCGAAAGCCTTTTGAAAGTCAAGGTAAATGATGTCGATCGGAGATTTCGCGTCGTGAAATTCAATTATATTCATGAAAAAAGCATCAGGTTAGTAAGACATGAACGCTTGCGTCTGAAGCGATGCTGAGAGTTAACTTTAACTGATTTAATTCTAAGAATTCTGTAATTTTATCCGTGATCAAACTTTCCATCAATTTGCCTATGACTGAAGACTTATTGAACGGTAAGTTCCGGGACACTTTTTGTCCCCTTTTTTGAAAATTGGGGTGACGTTGGCCTCTTTCCATTGAGAGGGGCAGGTGCCATTTGTGAGAGACTGGGTGAAAATGTTTGCTTGATGTTCGGCAATTTCGTTCTTAGTCTCTTTCAGTATTCTGGGTTGAACTTGGTCTGGACCGGGAGATTTTGTAACTTTCAATTTTTCTATATATTTAATAACTTTGGCAGGGGTAAAGTTCACTGTGCTGAGGGCTTCGAT
>SDVV010032865.1:0-11371 GCA_016164225.1 Gammarus roeselii
ACAGCAGGCACGCTAAGGAGACGAGTGTACAGCAGGCACGCTAAGGAGACGAGTGTACAGCAGGCACGCTCAGGAGAAGAGTGTACAGCAGGCGCGCTCAGGAGACGAGTGTACAGCAGGCACGCTCAGGAGACGAGTGTACAGCAGGCACGCTTAGGAGACGAGTGTACAGCAGGCACGCTCAGGAGACGAGTGTACAGCAGGCACGCTCAGGAGACAACTGTACAGCAGGCACGCTCAGGAGACGAGTGTACAGCAGGCACGCTCAAGAGACGAGTGTACAGAGGCACGCTCAGGAGACGAGTGTACAGCAGGCACGCTCAGGAGACGAGTGTACAGCAGGCACGCTCAGGAGACGAGTGTACAGCAGGCACGCTCAGGAGACGACAATACAGCAGGCACGCTCAGGAGACGACTGAACAGCAGGCACGCTCAGGAGACGAGTGTACATCAGGCACGCTCAGGAGACGAGTGTACAGCAGGCACGCTAAGGAGACGAGTGAACAGCGAGTGTGATGGCTGCATAGTGGAATTGACCCACTAATTACATCATCAAACTATACCTTCGTAATGAATCTTTCAGGTCCACGAAGAAGGACTTCTGTAAGGGACATAAAAATCCACGAATATGTCCAATGGACACAGATGTTGTTCGTTTAACGGCACACTAAGGACGAGAGATCTGGGAAAATAGCTGCAACTAAATATATTTTCCAACTAATGCATATTTGTAGTACACATTAAAACTTAACCCTGACAGCTTTCTCGTCGTGACATGTCTCGGCAAGAGTCTTGTTCGTATGTTCAGCTAGGAAAGTCAAATACCTCCCACCGCTCGCACACAGCTCCAATTACTCAGTTACAGGTTCTTGTCTTGTTCATTTCACCGATCTTAGATTTACTATGTATAAATTGATTGTTAAAAAGAATAACATACTATCTGTGTATGAATGAACTTTTTTTTTATCTATGATATCCATGTCCACCTCGTAGATATGAGACAAAGTAACAGGAAAGTTGATTGTTATTTTATTTTGATAAGCTTTGAAACAGGACTGAATAAAGTTACTGCAATAGAGCGACACCTACACTAATGTACTCTCGGCAACAATACCACTATTGTCCCTCCGCCATTAATACCGCCATTAATACCGCACACCTGCAGTTGTGGAGAGAAAAGCTCGTTGAAGAGGTAAGATTTCCAAAATACTTGCATGACCAATTCTTGCCAATCATTTCCATTCAGAGGAATTCATACACAATTATTAGCAAATTAGCAAAGCAGAAAAATGAATAATAAATTACACAGCATTGGCAAGTTAATTTGGTAGTTGCAATGTTATCTTTAATCAAGTTTAAGATTATGAATTCGATTATGGAAGTTATTCTGCTTCTGTATAGATGCGAAGGATTGTTTTCCAACGGTTTATATTAAAGAAAAAAGAACACGAACGATTCCAACGAATGGTTCAACTAGAGACGAGTTCTGGTTTCGGCTTCATATTTGAACATGACTAATAATAACTTCTCGAAATCGGATTTTCATAAGTTCAAATATACAGCGAGAAACAATCATGAATTAACTTGCGCTTATTGTAGCTTGCAGTGATGACATCACTGCACATAACGGAGTATGGGAGGTCGAGCCCACGTTCAATTGACTGCGACAGACACCATGCTTATTTGTTCATGTTCCTTTTCCCGGTGTCTGTGGGCGGCTTATATTTATTCGTTTGAGAGACAGCTCATCGCTTCAAACAATGACTCGTAAGGCCATGGAAGCAGTAATTGCTGGCCTCTGTTATCACACCCCCTGTTAGATGGACTATTAAATGATAAATGAACAGTAACTGCTTCTTGACGAGCCACTAGAGACAGCCACAGCCCTATCATTATCATGTCAACTCACTATGGCAAGGTAATTGAACGGTTTATCACGATGGATCATCTTACCGGATGAAGAGGCTTAGCACAATTCTGTAAACACAAAACAATGTCGCAGGCAACAAGCTTTCGGAATTTTGTTCCCTCAATTCCTATTTGTCTAACTGCAAACTGTACATGGAACTGTAAACAAAGAACAATGTTAAATGTGTATTGCAAGATTCGTAATTCCATAGGGTTTCATCTAAAGGCCTTGCAAGTCCTTCCTTCACTCACAATATAGTTAATGCATTAGTTGACGTCTCAAAAAAATAGTAATAATTTTTTGGGGGGAAATTGGACCTTCAAAAGTTGAAACATACTGTGAGAAATAACTATAAACTAACTTGTAATTATTTGAATCCGAATGAACGCCTTCCGCTACTGAATACGTAAGGGAACGAAAATCAGTCATCAATTAAATAATACCTAAATATTCAAATCATCGTTTAAGCTATATTTTACTATAAATCCGACATCCAGGATTCATGTAGAAGCTTTTTTTCGGACTTTCCGGAGAGTTCTTCGTGGGAAAATATTGTTTGTTTCATCGTTACTTGATAAACCATTACTCTACATTGAAGATGAGGCAATTAGCCTACATATGTCATCATACGACGAAGCAATACCATAGCTGTACGCAGAAACGTACCTCCCCCCATATTGTACATCGTGCATTATGAGTAGAATATTGCTAATAATTTATTACAGTGGAGACGAGTGAAAAGTAACTATTGTCAGAAAATTGCACCCTTTCTCCAGACCCTGTGGTGGTCTACTCACAACCGAGTACACGAAAATTACGCCCTTTCTCCACACCCCGTGGTGGTCTACTCACAACCGAGTACACGAAAATTGCGCTTTTTCTCCAGACTCCGTGGTGGTCTACTCACAACCGAGTACACAAAAATTATACCCTTTCTCCACACCCCGTGGAGGGCTACTCACCAACTGAGCACACGTAGACCTCGTTGATGTTCATCGTTCGGAGTAATCTGGTAAGAAGATGAATGGCTGGCACCCATTCAGACACAACGTCTCGAGCAGTGTGCCTGATGTTGGTTTCTGAAGAGCCAAGAAGCTGGAAATCCGTCCAAGAAGAATTTATTGTCGGTGTTACATCGGAAATTGGGATGTCAAGACCAAGAGAGCCTGACGTTTGTATAGAGGCAGAGCTTTCGGATGCCTGTGAACGTCCTGACGACCGCGGACAGGCGAATGATGGCGCCGAAGAATCTTCTGATGCATGGGAAAATCCAATTTTAGATTCTTGAGGAAGTTTAGAAGCATTAGAAGCTAATTCGGAAACCGAGGGTGAATCAGTATTCGTACCAACTGCTGTGGATAGAAGCAACCTGGTTTGAACAAACTCTTGTTTGATGCTCATATCTAAATACGTGACTTCTTTGTCCTCGACGTTTTCCTGGACAAATTCACCGGGCGATGGACTGTGGCCATTCATGTTCAGGAATGAGTTTCTTATACTTGATGTGGACGTTAAATCCCCAAAATCTTGCAGGTGATGTGCGGTAGATGTTTTTTCATTCTCCAGTTGTTGTCGATCCATTTTTTTCTGACGTTCCATGTCTACTTTGGTTCTGCAAAAATAAACAATTCTCAAATGGATTTATTTGATAAGGCAATGAAATCTCGAATGGGATGAAATTAATTTCCCACGATGTGTTCCATGTAAAACATTGGGGTTTTCTGAAGAAATTAGCTCGTCCTGCTCGGTTTTTGGTTCCTCGGCTAAATAAATTCGATGTATTTTCAAGATTTGCGTTAGTAGAGATTATTCTTATATTTAAATTCACAGGTTGTACTGTATCTACGTACAAAGAACTGGAAAGAGGACCAAGATCATTCACTTTAGATGAATAACTTTCTTGTTGACGCACGCGATCTACAATGAGTAGGCACCTGTCACGCCCGTATCCGAAGAAGCAAACGCAGAACAGGAAGGACACAAGCAAGCTCCAGAAAATCGCAAAATTCCGCCTTTTCATTACTGGCGCTCGTTTCAATTTAATTATAGTTTCTTTTCGCTTTCGAACACTTGATAGTCAAATTAAGACAGCTCATGTAAGCTACTTTTAATATGGAAGGAGTGTTGTTAGCCAAAAATTTGAAAAAGGCAACTGCCATGTCGATAATATTTTCCTCTAATACACCTGAATTGTCCCCACCCACTGTAACAGTTCCCTATTTTTGTTGTCACACGGAGAGCTCCTTTTAGCAGCCGTCGATCAGCAGCGCACCACGTCCACCCAAGACGGAGTCTCTAGAGCGACTGCCAAAACAATGCATGCTTTACCGTTGGAAACATTGTCTGCACGGCACACAAGGAAGGAATTAGGCTAGATGGACTATAGGAAATGTGCGAGCTTCCAGAATTCGAAGCAAATGAAAAAAAGCATCTCGATCACATTATTTTTGTCTTTATTAATAAAAATCCTTCTCTGGGCGGCCAGATTACCAGCATCAATGTCGGCAAACAGTAACGCACCAACAGCGTTGAAATAAAAAAAATCGTGCTGAGATTGAACATCAGAAGAAGAGGAAAGAGCAATAGTAATAGTATAGTCGAAAAATTGAAACGAGATCGAATTTCAAGGACGCAAAATCTTCCAAAAACACGGGAGAAGCAAATTAACTTGTTAGTAAAGAGATTTAGGAAGATCCTTTCCATTCGACAAGCTGCTAGTAAACTTCACTTCAGCAAGTGTACTACTCATAAAACTCTTCAGACGCTACTGATAATCAGGAACAAGAACAAGAAGACGGCTGTGATTTTGATGAATTTCACTAAGCTCTTCCACAAGTGCAAAGAGCTTAGTGAAACTCATAAGTTCGTCTTGTTCCTGGATGTCAATTTCTAGCATTCATCCACAAAAAAATAATTTCCTCAGAGAGAATTGAGGCACATCCCTAATTTTAGACGGCATGACGATAGGGGCAAGAAGGCCCACGCCTCTCCAACTCTATAGTTATTAAAGAGAGTGACCCTAAGAGAGAGAGAGTGACCCTAATGTCACATGATGTGCGCGATTGTAAAACGGACGAAGAAAAATTAGGGAGTTTGGCGGGATGTCTGTGGGGAGGAATTTATTTTTATGTGTTGGAAGGTAGGGCGAATGAGAGTTTAATGCAGCAACTGGAAGGAAGACTGGCGTCGATGAAGGCTGGGCACAAGAAGGCGAGGTGTTGTTATTGAATAATCGATTGGACAATAGCGTCATGGACTGAAAAGAAGATTTGCTGCTGGCCTCATTTCCACCGGAGCCTCAGCGCGAGTTAGGTAGGAAGAGTCCTCTAGACAGATGCGGGTAAAGGTTAGGTTAGGTATAGAAAGATAGACATTTTTGTGTGCTTACAGACCGGATAGCGAGAGGAGTGAACAGGAGAGGAGGGACATTTTTTAGATGTTCCCTCTCCTGTTCAGCACACATCTAGTTGGACCCTTAGATTATATCCAGGGTCCAACTCCGATTAGTCTGTGCGAGTGTATCGAGAGTTAGGAGGTCAATACGATGTGGTGGTACTGGGGGATCTGAATTAGAGAGTTGGAAACAAAGTGTTGATAAAGTGAAGAATGTCGTCAAGACCTATGGCGTGACAAATTTGATCATGGTACGCGAGCTGGTGGTGTAAAACTGCCTGTTCAAGAAGTGTTGGATGTGTCTTACAGTGTTGCCAACATTGCCCTGATGAGATAAGGGGGCTGATTTTCCTTTATTTTATGAATGGAGCAGGAGTTGGTGGTCGGGAACAGTTTGTACAAGAAGCGAGATATCCACAAGTACACATGCGTAAGGATGGCTCGTGGTGCAGTGGTGGAGAGAGCGCTGATGGATTTTGTGCTGATATCGAGAAGAGTGGTGGGGAGGCTGCTGGATGTGCGGGTGTTGAGAGGAGAGGGTGGAGGAGTTTCTGACCGTCTGCTGGTGGAATGTAGATTAAGAGTGGAGCAGAGGTGGAGGGGCAACAAAAGAGTGGGAGGAGGAAGAGGTAGTGAAAGTGAGAACTGAATGTGAGAAGCAGAGCTGAGGAGTTCCAACTGGCGTAGAGAGAAGAATATGATAACGTGAGAAGACAGGACCTGAGAGATGTGGAGGAAGAATGAGAGACGTTAAGAGATGCATTGCTGAGATGCGCGAAGAAGGTGTGTGGTACGCGCTGTGTCGGCGGGTGCATAAGGAAAGGTGGCGAGTGGTGGAACGAGGAGGTTAAACTGGCGGTGGCACGGAAAAGAGGAGCGTTTGAGGAGTGGCTGCAGGTGAAGTCGGTGGTGGCATTTAAAGGCTATAAAGAGGGGGGAAACGAGGTAAAGCGGGTGTCGAGGAGAGCCAAAAGGGACGCCGATGCCAGGTGGGGCAGACGGTTGTGCCAAAATTTTGAGGAGAACAAAAAGATGTTCTGGAAAGAGGTGAAGAGGGTGAGAACGAGAGAGACCGGAAAGGAGGAAGTGGTGAGGTGAAAGATGAAAACGGCCAGTTGTTGTTGGAAAGTGGCGATGTACGGAGGAGGTGGGCCGAGTATTTTGATGAGTTGTTGAATGTCGGGGATGACAGAGAGGCTGATATTGTTGCTGTGGGTGGTGGTGCACGGATGCCAGTTTTGGGAGAGAGACTTGTGGCGGACATTAATAAGGAAGAGGTGCAGAAGGCGGTGAAGGTGATGAACGCAAGGAAAGCCCCTGGTTTGGATAGCTTTGCGACTGAGTGCCTGAAAAAGGGTAGAATAACGATTGTCGAATGGTTGGTGAGGTTACTGAACTTCTGTTTTGTGACAGGCGTGGTACCAATTGAATGGCGCAGTGCCTGGATTGTTTCGCTGAATAAGGGCAAAAAAGATAAAAATGAACGCTGCAACTCGCGAGGTATCAGTCTATTAAGTGTGGTTGGTAACTTGTACGGGAGAGTGCTGATCAAAAGGATTAGAGACTGTACGGACTGCGCAGTTAGAGAGGAACAGTGTGGTTTTAGGAGTGGTAGAGGGTGCTCCGATCAGATTTTTGCAGTGAGACAGGTCTGTGAGAAGTACCTTTTAAAGGGAAAGGACGTATTCTGGGCTTTCATGGATCTGGAGAAGGCATACGACAGAATTGATGGGGAAGCGCTGGGGAGGGTGTTGCGTGTGTATGGAGTGGGCGGACATTTGTTGAAAGCAGTGCAGAGTTTCTATGTTGGCTGCCGAGCATGTGTCAGAGTAGGAAGCGAAGTGAGTGATTGGTTCTCAGTGAAAGTGGGACTGAGACAAGGCTGCGTGATATCTCCATGGATGTTCAATATCTATATGGATGAAGTGGTCAGGGAGGCGAATGCAAGTATGTTGGGTCTTGGCTTGGAGGAACTGGCAGCTGAGCCAGCTGCTATTTGTGGATGATACGGCCCTGGTTGCGGATTCAGAGAAGAAGCTATGTAGGCTGGTGCCTGAGTTAGGTAGAGTGTGTGAGAGGAGGAAGCTTCGAGTGAACGTGAGTAAAAGTTAAGTAATGAGATGCTCGAGGACTGTCGATGCGAGCAGAATTAATGTCCACCTAAATGGAGAGTTGTTGGAAGAAGTTCAGTGTTTTAAGTATCTGGGCTTATGACGCGACGGGGGTAAACCAGTGAAAATCCCACTCTACTATTTACAACACGGTCTCAGGGCGTAACACTCCTCACCAACGTCACTCAGGTGGGGTGGTCCGCATCAGAATGGGCATGGTGAAAAAGTTAGAGGACAGAGTTTATCCAAGTGTTCTAAGATGGTTTGGGCACATGAAGAGGATGGATGAAGGGAGATTGGTAAAAAAGGTGTTGAAGTCAGAGGCGAGTGGACGTATGCCTAGAGGGAGACCGAAGTTTGGGTGGATGGATGCTGTGAAGCAGGCGTTAGGAAGGAGAGACGTGAGTGTGGAGGTAGCGAGTTAGCGTGCACTGAATAGGCGTGAGTGGAGAATGATAGTGAACGGATAAGTTTTGACGCTGACCTGAGGTGCTTTCCCGCCCTAGGTATATCGTTGAGAGACGGGATGGTCGTGGGCGGGGAGGGGGCGGTCATCATGACGCAGCAGGGGTAAACCAGTCACGCTGTCGGGCCCTGCTGTCGAAAACCAGTCACGCTGTCGGGCCCTGCTGTCGACACTGACCTCAAACCACACACATGACCCGGAGGGTGTGTTGCGGGGGCCTTGGCCGGACCCTTTTGCGCTAAAGAGCTAAGGTGTGCGAGTGGGAGTGTTTGAGAGTGTGAGGTGCGCCTTGCCGTCGGCCAACCCTCATGCTGGAAGATTTCAGGCCTAGTGTCTGTATCTGTAACTGTATAATGAATGAATAGTTATAAAACTTAAAGTAGACATCTGGTGTCTTCCTTCTTCCGGGTGAAAGGAGCACAGCAGGCATAGCAGTGCTGCTTGCTTGCTATGCCTGGCTGGCTGAGGTTCGAAAGAGGGAAGGGGACGGTAGTCAGTCCTCCCCCCACTGCGTTTTGAAAATGTGACAGAATGTATCGAGAAAATGTGAATTGTGACCCCAACTTATCTCTACCTCTCTCACATGGACACTCCACACCCCTATTGCTCCTCTTCTCGCCCTCGTAGCCGAGGGCACATGCAAATGGGAAAGGCGTCCTCCCCCTCGGGGTACCTGAAGGTCTAGTCTGTTATCTGTTCCTCGCTGCCATCACTGCTCATTGGCTATCACAGCTCTGTGGTCATCACAGCTATGTGACCATCACAGCTCTGCGGTCATCACAGCTCTGCGGTCATCACAGCTCTGCGGTCATCACAGCTCTGTGGCCAACGCAGCTCTTTGGTCAGCGCGCTGTGTGGCCAACGCAGCTCTGTAGCCATCACATATCTGCGGCGATCACAGTTCTGTGGCCAACCAGCTTTGTGGCCATCGCAGTTCTGTAGCCATCACAGCTCTGTGGCCATCACACCTCTGTGGCCAACGCAGCCCTTTGACCAGCGCAGCTCTGTGGCCAACGCAGCTCTGTAGCCATCACAGCTCTGTGGCCATCACAGCGCTGTGGCCATCACAAATCTTCGGCCATCACAATTCTGTAGTCATCACAGCTCTGTGGCCATCCAACTTTGTGGCCATCACAGCTTTGTAGCCATCACAGATCTGCGGCCATCACAGTTCTGTAGCCATCACAGCACTGTGGTCATCACAGCTCTGTGGCCAAAGCAGC
Source organism: Gammarus roeselii (assembly GCA_016164225.1). Taxonomy (NCBI): domain Eukaryota; kingdom Metazoa; phylum Arthropoda; class Malacostraca; order Amphipoda; family Gammaridae; genus Gammarus; species Gammarus roeselii. Next base: position 9,103 of record SDVV010032865.1, read on the forward strand.
TCTTTGGCCAGCGCAGCTCTGTGGCCAACGCAGTTCTGTTGCCATCACATCTCGGTAGCCATCACAACTCTGTAGCCATCACAGCTCTGTAGCTCTGTAGCTGTCACAGCTCTGTAGCCGTCACAGCTCTGTAGCAGTCACAGCTCTGTAGCAATCACAGCTCTGTAGCAATCACAGCTCTGTAGCAATCACAGCTCTGTAGCAATCACAGCTCTGTAGTCGTCACAGCTCTGTAGCCGTCACAGCTCTGAAGCCGACACAGCTCTGTAACCGACACAGCTCTGTGTTCATTACAGCTCTGTAGCTAACAGAACTTTGTAGCCTTCAAAGCTCTGTGACCATCACAGCTCTGTGGTCATCACAGATCTGTGGTGATAACAGCACTGTGGTCATCACAGCTCTGTGGTCATAACAGCTCTGTGGTCATAACAGCTCTGAAGCCATCACAGCTCTGAAGCCATCACAGCTCTGAAGCCAGCACAGCTCTGAAGCCATCACAGCTCTGAAGCCATCACAGCTCTGAAGCCATCACAGCTCTGTGGCCATCACAGCTCTGTGGCCATCATAGCTCTGTAGCCATCACAGCTTTGTGGTCATCCAGCTTTGTGGTCATTACAGCTCTGTGGTCATTACAGCTCTGTGGTCATCACAGCTCTGTGGCCATCACAGCTCTGTGGTCATCACAGCTCTGTTGCCATCACAGCTCTGTGGTCATCACAGCTCTGTGGCCATCACAGCTCTGTGGCCATCCAGCTTTGTGGTCATTACAGCTCTGTGGTCATTACAGCTCTGATGCTATCACAGCTCTGTGGTCATCCAGCTTTGTGGCCATCACAGCTCTGTGGCCATCACAGCTCTGTGGCCATCACAGCTCTGTGGCCATCACAGCTCTGTGGTCATAACAGCTTTATAGCAATCACAGCTCTGGGGCCATCACAGCTCTGGAGCCATGCAGCTTTGTGGCCATCACAGCTCTGTGGCCATCCCAGCTCTGTGGCCATCACAGCTCTGTAGCCATCACAGCTTTGTAGCCATCACAGCTCTGTGGTCATCACAGCTTTGTGGACATCACACTGCAGCTATCACAGCTTTGTGGACATCACACTGCAGCCATCACAGCTTTGTGGACATCACACTGCAGCCATCACAGCTTTGTGGACGTCACAGTTCTGTAGCCATCACAGCTTTGTGGACGTCACAGCTCTGTAGCCATCACAGCTTTGTGGCCATCACAGCTCTGTGACCATCACAGTTTTGTGCCCATCACAGCTCTGTGTCAATCACAGCTCTGCAGCCGCACTCAAGGCTCCTCCCATTATCGACGATAGGATCGTCAGTCTATCCATCATTCCCATTGATGTGCTGTCACATATTCACTTTATCTCTCGTTCCACTTACCCAAATAGCGGATATGAAAACTAAGTTTGATGTAATATACCTAAGTATTGAAAACCCATTGCTAGACGATGGAAACAAATGATTTAATAATAATAATAATAATAATAATTAGTCTCTCCAACGACCCCATCAGGGCATTTACAGACTCATTCAAGAAGGTTCGGCCCACCACGAATTATTAATATTGTAAACTACGAATTACAGTAAAGGTTCGGCAGCACAAGCCAGTATCGTTAGATGGATCGTTGGTAGTGAGATAAACATCCAGTTTAGAGTGAATGGTAGTCGTGTATTTAGATACGAACATAGTTGCAAAATGCATGCGTTTTCAAATTATTATTCAAAACAGAGTTATATGAACCAAAAAAAAATCGACTTCAATCGTTTAGTGACTTATGTTACACAAGTTCATGTTACAATTTCAGCTTTCGGTCAACATTAGCGAACGTCCAGATAATTTTAGTTGTTAACTGGAGATATTGAGATGTTTGCCTCGTTAACTCAAGGGCTGTCGCCGAGTGCATGCCGAGTGTTGGCCTAAACACTCGTGCTTGAGTAAGATGAGCCCTAGAACTTCCCACAGGCCGTCGCAATTGCTTTGCAGTAACCAGGATTCTTGGCAATATCAGGGGGTGGCCAAGTTAGGCTGTCACGGAGTATGAACTTTCCCCGTCGCAACACAGAAGTATCCTTGCCGAAGCCAACTCCCAACGTCTGGTACAGCAGGGTTCGTGGCACAAACAGGGTTCGTGGCACAAACAGGGTTCGTGGCACAAACAGGGTTCGTGGCACAAACAGGGTTCGTGGCACAAACAGGGTTCGTGGCAATAACACGGTTCGTGGCACAAACACGGTTCGTGGCACAAACACG
>SDVV010032866.1:0-11371 GCA_016164225.1 Gammarus roeselii
CCACAGTGGTGACGCTCACCAATCAAGTTGCTTTGTTGTCCCGGTGCCACAGTGGTGACGCTCACCAATCAAGTTGCTTTGTTGTCCCGGTGCCACAGTGGTGACGCTCACCAATCAAGTTGCTTTCTTGTTCCGGGGCCACAGTGGTGACGCTCACCAATCAAGTTTCTTTGTTGTCCAGGTGCCACAGAAATGACGCTCACCAATCAAGTTGCTTTGTTGTCCTTGTGCCACAGGGGTGACGCTCACCAATCAAGTTGTTTTGTTGTCCCGGTGCCACAGGGGTGACGCTCACCAATCAAGTTGCTTTGTTGTCCCGGTGCCACAGGGGTGACGCTCACCAATCAAGTTGCTTTGTTGTCCTGGTGCCACAGGGGTGACGCTCACCAATCAAGTTTCTTTGTTGTCCAGGTGCCACAGGGGTGACGCTCACCAATCAAGTTGCTTTGTTGTCACGGTGCCACAGTGGTGACGATCACCAATCAAGTTGCTTTGTTGTCCCGGTGCCACAGTGGTGACGCTCACCAATCAAGTTGCTTTGTTGTCCCGGTGCCACAGGGTTGACGCTCACCAATCAAGTTGTTTTGTTGTCCCGGTGCTACAGTGGTGACGCTCACCAATCAAGTAGCTTTGTTGTCCCGGTGCCACAGTTGTGACGCTCACCAATCAAGTTGCTTTGTTGTCCCGGTGCTACAGTGGTGACGCTCAATAATCAAGTTGCTTTGTTGTCCCGGTGCCACAGTGGTGACGCTCACCAATCAAGTTTCTTTGTTGTCCCGGTGCCACAGTGGTGACGCTCACCAATCAAGTTGCTCTGTTGTCCCGGTGCCTCAGTGGTGACGCTCACCAATCAAGTTTCTTTGTTGTCCCGGTGCCACAGTGGTGACGTTCACCAATCAAGTAGCTTTGTTGTCCCGGTGCCACAGTGGGGAAGCTCACTAAGCCCCGAATATAATGATCTTAAAGTTGTTCATTTAGGAATAGAAAACCTGCCAATCCGTACGCCTGACCGACTATTTCTAATTATGGGTATTTTGCCAAGGATGGAGACCACAAAGAAGATTTACGACCTGATCAAGTACATTAATCGTGCTGGGGAAAAGATAGATGACGAAGAAGGACTACACTATGTAAATGCAGAATCAGCTTATGAATGCGGATCTGAGTTATTCCAAATATCTTGGAATTTTTATCCCGAACATTCAGGTGTAGGGAAGCAAGTTGGAGCCAGCCACAAGAAACGCAGTAGAGTCCTTGCTCATAAATTTTGAAATTTCCATAACAAGTTTTGTGACCTCGTGCTCCCGTTCTATACTTCAATCCTCAGGCCACACATGGAATATTCCGTACAATTTTGGTTCCTTCATTTTGGAGGAGAAATCAATGAGATGGAACATGTTCAGCACCGCGCAACGAAATTGATTTCGGAACGGATGAAAACACGCAACCACTTGACAAACTTGAACTGTTATCCCCTGAAAGATGATGACTTTCAGGTCAACTGATAGACACATATAAATAACTAATGGTTTTCTTAGGCCTGATTACTAGAAATTATAACCTGGGGAACGAAAGTAAGGGATAAAAACTGCAGCTAAGACTGTTTGGAACATCAGCTGCCGTAAACTTTCTTCCGATCAGGAAACCAACAGTTTGCAACCGTTTACCACATGAAGTGGTAAATAGTACTAAAGTTAACACCTTGAAAAAAAACTCGACAAACACTGGGAGACATATTCACCCACCCACTTGGCTCAAATGGCGAAACACTATTGCCGCCGAAGGTGACAACAACATCTGTTGGAGTCATCAGCAGGCGGCAGCCCTTGTATGATATGGATAACACATCTAGACTGGGCTGAATATACTGCAAATTATATGTTGGAGTATTACTCACCAATGTCAACTACATCTACTACAAATACTACTGCACTCAAAATTGGTAGTTTTTTTTTATATTCAAATATCCGTGCAATATTAATCAAATTTAATTTCTTCAATGCTGGAATCACTTCTAGCACAACTAGGCAATAGACCTCCAAAGACCGCTCAGATCAGCGATTGACTCTTAGGTCCTTCAAGGCACGTACAAAACCTCAGATAACAAGTTGGAAGAGGCTGATGGTCTTAAAGGAGTGGCCTGGAGCCTATTGAAGAGATTGCTACAGACAGCCGTAAATGGCACCAAAAGGGGGCTGTTGGGGAAGGCGCTACAGTCAGCTGTTCGTGCCACCACAAGGGGGATGTTGGGGAGGGCGCTATAGACAGCTGTTCGTGGCACCACAAGGGGGATGTCTAGGAAGGCGCTGTAGACAGCTGTTAAAGGAACCACTATGGAACTGTTGAGGTAGGTGCTACTGACAGCTTTAAAGGGTCTCACAAAATCTCTAAGCCAAGTTGGGGTCAGATTGGGTGAGAAAAACTTCGGAAATCTAATACCATAAAACATGAAAAACCGGGAAATGTAGGGGAAAACTTAACATTTGAAAAATTATTGATTGAACTCTATTTAATTGGTTATTTGTTGTACACGAGCTGTCGTAATAAAGCTCCTCCGTGTCAGAGTTACATGTCAGAGCGTACGTGTCAGAGCGTAACATTTATTTTAAAATTCAAATGCCTGTGGCTTAATCCTGGCTGGTAACATAATATAATTTTAAACTCCTAAGAGTTCAGTTTGCTTTTTATGTTGTCAGAGGAATTTAAGTTCACATTTTCAGGGAGTAGATGTTATTATTCCTGTAGATAAGAAAAAAGCGGTATATGAAGGGTTATGAAACAAAACGAATTGGCAATTTCATAAAAAAAAAATCCATTTTCCCAGGAGTTTCGCTACCGTTCATTCGGTGTTTCCAGTTGGGTTTCCCTTGTTTTCCCAATTATTTCCAAAGTGGTATAAACCTGCCATGCCAACTATGCTTGTGATTTATGCCCTCGGTGAAGATGGTAGACTCGAATGATATACCGTATTGATTATATATTAAAATAATTTTTATGCAAAATGCTGATTTACCATGGGACCCTGGTACTCCCAGTGGTATCCTTGTACTTCTTACCGGCACACTGGTTCAATTGCTGCCTAATCAGGTAATAATATTCCATGATGCCCCAAATAAGTTAGTTTGCAATGATGTCTTTTCGGTGTTCATTTCTAAGAGCCACTTTTCCTATTTCATATCGAATGAATTTATATTCAAAATTCCACTGATGATATCCTTTATGAGTAGGAGTGCCTTGTGTGTAACTTTTAATATCACACGACTTTGAGGACCGCTTCTCAAGGAACATTTCCTCAAATGAATAGGTAGAAATTTGGCTGGTGCTGTGACGTTCGAAATGCTCCCATGCAACAGCTCCTCACAGAATATGTAGGACGGAGTTTCCAATTAGGGTTAAGTCACATATGATACTTATACCGATATAATCAAAGGGTTGATATGCGACTGTAATGAGCTGAAGATAGATTCGATATTCTTCTAATGAGTATAATGATATTTGTTATTTGAATTTAAATTGATGTCAGTTAACGTACAGGCCCCTTGATGTTGTTCACTAGTTTTCCACGCATTTCTGCACCGACTGATAATGTGCTGAAATATCTCAGTAAATCCGAGATACAATCACACGAAAAAATCGAACAGTGTTATTCAATAAATGTCAACAGCTTATGTTGTGACGATGAAAAGGGAAGGTGACATAAATATGGACTTGCTTACAATGACTAATTTCGAATTTCAATTTAATATCAAACTAAAATATTAGCATTTGGTTGAAATGGGTACAAGTTATATTTATAAACAGGCATTGCTAGACGCTCGTTTACACATTCAATTTGAAATTGAAGTAGGTGTGGTGAACATATTGAAAAAAGGTACAAATGGAGCATAGATGTCCAATAACATTCACTTTGCGGTTTATTGTCAAAGTCTTTCTTCTCAGACACTCAGTCGTAATACAAGGCTGCTTGTCTCAATTACCCCTTCACAGGTACTCGATCCAAGGAGACCAACTTGTTCGTATACACCATTCAATGTTTTCTCTGGCCCTGTTGAAAATGGTCCCGGAAGGTTGCCTGCAGCATTGCTGTTTTGTCCTCTTTTTAGACCTTCCCGTTCATCTGTTTCAATTTGAAGGCCCATCTTGAACATGCGTTAAAAGCTGGCAATGACCTGGACAGCGGGTACGACTAAGCCCTGGGATAGGGGGGGGGGTCTTTTTCTCCGGATACAGAGCTTCCTAATCACTCATGATTCGTCATGTTGGTCGGACGTGATGCCATCCAGATTATGACTTGGGGAGGATAGTGTGGATGACAAACTGGTGCTGCTTGCAATACGGATCAAATGAATAAAAGGAGCATAATATTGATGTGTTGACATAGAATTACTATAGCTCGTGAACGTAACTACTGGATGCACATCGGGAAGACTTCATGTGGAAGTTCTATCATTTCGTTCCATAAACTTCGAACTGTCCCTGTGTTCCATAAACTTCGGATATGTCCAAATTTTGCAACATGGAATCAAAATACACACTCCGTGGCTCGAGGTCAGAAGCACACGCTTTTCAAGTTACTCCCTTCCGACGCGTTTACGTTGGCGTGTTTGCTTAGTAAAACAGATTTATTTCCTATTTGTTGAAGACTCGTTACTGCAATGTTCCCACAAATCTCTGTAATGGTGTTGAATCTTCAAATGAAATCCATTGCTGGATAGGTAACATCTCATTAAAGGTACTTTTAACATTGTGGGAATTTATAAACCTTAAATTCTACTTCTATGAGAGTTTGGCAAGTGCCACGGTTTAAAGATCTCATCATATTTCTGTCAGATTAAACTCTCACCAGCACACCCGCCTCCATCACCCTCATGCCGGCCGAAGCTCAAAGGAACGAAGCCGCTTTTCCTAGCCATAAACTTCTAATAATTGGTTTTCGTGCCCTGTTCCTAATTGCTGCCTCAACAGATGCGGGGCACTTTTGTGTAACTCTACTAAAAGACGCATACGACGCACACGGAATTATGGCCCAATAATGTTGTTAGTTGGTAATCCTATTTGGGGTGGAAATTTCATTGTGCTGAGCTATCAACAAACGTTGATATAACTCATGTAATCAATCGATACCGATATTAATTTTGGACCAATCAATGGAAGGAAAAATATCTCCATATTAGTGGTATCCAATTGGACCGGAGCCTAGGTTGCATTGAGGTGTCACTCGGTGTGTACAAAGGAAGCCTACTATTTACTCTTCAATTTGTATTGTCATTTCTGTTTCCTGTGAGTGTATATTGATGAGGAACTCCGATTCACTAATAAACATGGAATAAATCCTCAGCCACGAGTCGACAGTTGAGACTCAACTGCTGACCAGCGCCCGCCCGTTGAGCCTCACCCGCTGACCAGCGCCAGTTGAGCCTCAACCGCTGACCAACGCCCGTTGAACCTCAACCGCAGACCAGCGCCAGTTGAGCCTCAGCCGCAGACCAGCGCCAGTTGAGCCTCAACCGCAGACCAGCGCCAGTTGAGCCTCAACCGCAGACCAGAGCCAGTTGAGCCTCAACAGCAGACACGCGTGCGGAGCGTGCTTTTGTATTCTCGACGTAATAATCCTCGTTCTCTTAATCCTTGCTTTCCTCAATGCTACTCACGCCTCACACTAGAATATCTTTGTTCATACTCTCTAAATAACGTCACCTTTTACTCATGCATATCATTCGATAATTGTTTTGAAATAAGCGTGATCTATATAAGTATATTTTTCACCTATATTAAATTACCAAAGTTACTCATATTTCAACTACGCAACCATTATTCATCTAAATGAGTAATGAAGTATTTCACATTACCAGCACTTGATACTTTTGACATTTTGTACCGTTTACTCTGGCTATGAACCTCAAAAAATTCTGACGTTTAGGCGACGTCTCGTAAAGTTCTGCTCTTCCATAGTTGGATGCCTCAGAGCTGCTCCACCTCTGCTGCTCTACTCCACGATGTGATGCGAAGGTCACCTCTTCTTTACTTGGAGGCCTAAGAGCTGCTCCACCTCTGCTGCTCTACTCCATGATGTGATGCGGGGGTCACCTCTTCCTTACTTGGAGGCCTCAGAGCTGCTCCACCTCTGCTGCTCTACTCCACGATGTGATGCAAAGGTCGCCTCTTCCAAAGTTGGATGCCTCAGAGCTGCTCCACCTCTGCTGCTCTACTCCTAGATGTGATGCGAAGGTAACCTCTTCCGTACTTGGATGCCTCAGAGCCGCTCCACCGAGCAAGAATACTCGAGCATTGCGTCTTTCAATTTCCGTTGAGTATAATTTGCAGGAGGCCTCGGATAACATTATCATCATGACCGTTCAGACTGAATTCGACTATAAAAGATTCAGTAGCTGCGACCGCGTATTGCGGCCTTATTTCTAGTAAAGCACATAATCAATTTTTCCTATTCACTAATAAGGCTGATTACGTGAGAAAAAAAAACATTTATTTCATGGTCAGTTTCCACAGTCATTATGCAAACAAATTTCATTTCCCCTCTTCTCTTCACAAACTAATCACCATTGAATAGCGTGAAAGTATCAACGGTTGGTCTCCTGGGAATAAAAATTTCCTACACATTAATAAATTTTGGGTCGCTGCGTAGCCGCAACCAGAGCCACTTACAGAGAGGCTTCAGGTCAACGGAGGCACCCCATTTGCCAGTCCGCTCTGGTCGCTGCGTAGCCGCAACCAGAGCCACTTACAGAGAGGCTTCATGTCAACGGAGGCACTCCATTTGCCAGTCCGCTCTGGTCGCTGCTTAGCCGCAACCAGAGCCACTTACAGAAAGGCTTCACGTCAACGGAGGCACCCCATTTGCAAGTCCGCTCTGGTCGCTGCGTAGCCGCAACCAGAGCCACTTACAGAGAGGCTTCACGTCAACGGAGGCGCCCCATTTGCCAGTCCGCTCTGGTCGCTGCGTAGCCGCAACCAGAGCCACTTACAGAGAGGCTTTACTTCAACGGAGGCACCCCATTTGCCATTCCGCTCCTGAAGAGCACTTCCCTTGCCTCGGGCAACCGACAATTAATGTATTTAAACCTGTGAATGGAAACCCCTTTAATTCGTTTCAACAGAGGGCAGTGTGAAAGACTTGATATTTGCTCCCAACAATCGTCCAGTGCTCCAAATGAAGCCACTCTGAACAAGCTGAGGGGAGGGAACTGTACGGGAATTTTCATACAAAATGTTTGTACAGGTGCATAAAAGCTGTCGAAATATTAAAAATCGTCATCCTAAATTGATTGAGTGCGTCATAATTTGATGAATATATATCTTTAACCATCGTCTATCGACACTGACGATTTTTAAATAACAAATTTTCACTCTAAAGGGTTAAATGAACAGACGCATCCTGAGGTACATTTTATTATTTTCAGGTCAACATCAAACTTAATTCAATAATTCCATTATTTCCTTCGCAAATGTAGGTAATACACATATGGATAAATCGTTCATTGGAGACCCTCTCCATACTATAAGCCAGCAGTACAGCAGGCAGTGTCATTTTCTGTCTCCTCTCAGCCGTCCACACTCTAGCTGCAGCATCGCAGGTGCGCAACAACCATCTCTGTCTCCTCTCAGCCGTCCACACTCTAGCTGTAGCATCGCAGGTGCGCAAAAACCATCTCTGTCTCCTCTCAGCCGTCCACACTCTAGCTGCAGCATCGCAGGTGCGCAACAACCATCTCTGTCTCCTCTCAGCCGTCCACACTCTAGCTGCAGCATCGCAGGTGCACAACAACCATCTCTGTCTCCTCTCAGCCGTCCACACTCTAGCTGCAGCGTCGCAGGTGCACAACAACCATCTCAATCAAAGCCTGTTATTAATGCTGTTCCAAGTTCCTATACAGGCTTTTCTCTTCCGGTCCAGGACCATTGCCACGGTTCCAGACTGACTCCCTGGAACAGGCAGCGACTCCGGCCGGATGCCGGCACACTTCGTGCGAATGGTAGAGATTTGTGTTGCAATTATTCCTGAATAATGAGACTTTCGTTTACGTTTCAAGATTTAATGGGTTTGGCAGGCCAAAAATTGATCCTTTGAAGGGAGCTTTGCTACGAGGATCAAAGCGGATGGCAGCGATCGGTTCCATTGGAATCTTTTATTTATTGAGTATTCGTTTGGAGTCGAAGAGGATATTCGGTGTTTGTTTGATATTGCTTTCGGTGGGTTGATAAAGTCAAATTGTATTGCGTCTGGATTTGATAAAAAAACAGAGGATTGACTCCCTTAGGGTCTAAAACTTTTCTAACACAAAGGTCCCGTTATATACCTACTAATTATCTTCTAACAACAGACGATTTTGCAGACGATTTTGTAACAAAAATTATTACTACAGGAATCTCAATGCAGTATGTCAACATTTGTGGGGTTTTGTCCATAACCCGCATTTCGATATAAAATGTATGATTACTATCATTTCATGCAATAAAATGTTTGATCACTATCATTTCATGCATTCCAGGCACTTTTGCCTCCTTCGCAAGCGATCAAGTTTCTCGGTTAATTTTTTATGTAATATTTTAGAAAAAAAAAAAAAAATCTGACTCCCTTTGTAATAAATAAATATGAGGTTGATGAAACGGAGACCGTCAAATAAATTTCAAGCTAAAAATGTCGAGAGACAGAGATAATTTAAAAGACATCTGCAGCGGCGGTACAATAGCATGTTAAATGAACCATATTTACCTGTAGTTCAGTTTATTATAGATGATGTCTGACAAGTGTTACAATTATAGAAATATGTGAAAATCAAATTTGGAAAAAACACTGGAAATTTTGGGTGTAATTTTTTGGGATTCTAATATATGGTAAACAGAGCTTGCGTCAAACGTGGAAGAGTATTGCCAGATGGGTGAGATGCCACATTGAGAAAATTGTTGCCATATTAGTTGCCAAGCACCATTCCTATACACCCATACACAACCTTACGACCAGAGCACGAATAAACTTCTTATGGCAGAATTATATTTTTGACGTACCCGCTGCTGTGAACCTGAACCGCACACCAAAAAAAAATCAATTTCCTGGGAACAAGTCGTATCTAGTTTACGGAGTCCAGCTGACCAGGTACTGTGACAATATTGATGGATTACACTAGGGTTCCCATTGTGAGCTCCCCATTGTGTTGTCGGCGTTCTCAAGGCTCTCAATTTCTCCAGCAGGTTCCAGTGGAGTATGGGTTGCTAGTGTGAGTTCTCGATAACGTCGTCGATGTTCTGAAGGTTCACGATTTATCATACTATGTCGGGTGGATAGGTGTTAGTCAGATCGATTGCAGTTCGAAGGCGCATCCATTTAAGTGGAGGTATTAGAACACACCGATTTTTGACAATTTGTTTCGATTTTATTATTTCCAGATTGATCGATCAAATTTGAACTTGACGGAAGTTCCCGTGAGAAAAGACCGCTCTGTAACGAAGACAGTTTGAGTGCGGTAGCCAGCTATAGAACTTTTTCACAACAGCCAGAAACATCATGTCTACTTCACATTGCATGAGAAAGATGGCCTCTTTCGTCGCACGTTTGAGTTGGATGGTCCTTAGTCACCTACATGCGTTGGGAACAAACATGGAGGGGTTTGCTTACAAATTGCAAAGTATTGACATGTTATTGGAAACCGCTATTAAAACCAAGATACTCATTGCGTCTTGGGGTTAAATTTGATTCGAAGCCTACTGACATTTGAGAGTGGCATAGTCGTAACATTGTATGTTAAATTGAAAAAAATGTTTACAAATACGATACTTTTGAATGATTTTTTTTTGTGTGATATCGCTATCTGATAAGGACCATACTTTTTTAGCCCCTTCTCGGGTCACTACCAAATATGGCACGCTTCGGAGAAATGTAAAATTAATCACAAAGTGCACTTAATCAAAAGGTCAATTGGTGAAAATCCTACGTAAGCATGCGTACCATGACGTGTATCACGACTCAGAAATGGTTCCCGAGAATATAACATAATGTTGATATCATTGAACATTGCGAAAGAACTTTAAAGCGTTTTACGACCAATTATTATACTGAAATTGAAATTCTTTTTGCTCGAGAAGCGTCTCGGGACTATAATGACCAGTTCATTCCTGTAGGAGCACATATTGGGAAAATGCATTAATGGTACGTAAACGTCGGTGGTGAGTCAATTTTACATCAGATGTAAAATTGACTCAGATGGTATTGAATCCAACGTACGACTTGAAGGAACAAATTTCAACGACTTGTACACGTTTTTGAAACCAAAACACCTGAATTTTCAAAATTTTCTTGGGTATATGTTTGCATTTACGATTAGTCGTTCTGCCAAGTTGAAGGAAACCACAGTAAGCGCAGAGTACCAGCAAATTGTTACCAATATGCTGACAGCGGAAGGTGTAAGAGCGTTCACGCTGAAATAACTAATGGACCGTCACACCCGATTAAAAAAAAGTCAATTTCACTTTCACCATTTTGATTGGGCTGCTGAAAGATGTAGAAAGCGCATCGTCTGACATTTAAGACATCACCAACAACCAAAATCGTGGAATTCTGGCATCTGTCCGATACACGTACAAGGCGCTGTTTTTCTTCATACGGAATGCGATTATTGTTCCCAAATTACAGATTTTGTAATCAGGTAAATACCATCACAATTAGATGCCTTGTCACAAAATTGTGCCATGCCGCTCCCCATCTTGAAACATTATCTATGAGGCCACGTGGTTCCGGTCTGTGCTTATTTTTTTGGAGCATGTGGAACGGGTAGACTGTCAAGTCAATTTCACTGAGACCTCACCAAGATGACAAAATAATCCGTGTGGCGGTAAATTCAACAAAGATCGTATCAAGGAACGGCATGAGAAGTTCAGTTCCGGAAGTGTTGCACTTATTAGGGATCACTAGGACCGCAGTGACTAACTCATAAAATCCGACTTGGTTTGATTATCACAGCGTTCCCCCATACTATGACCAAAGGAGTCACATATCATTCCTCCGTACTATGACCAAAGGGGTCACATCGTTCCCCGTACTATGATCGAGGTGGTCACATCATTCCATCGTACTTTGACCAAAGTGGTCAGATTATTCCCCGTACTATGACCAACGTGGTCACATCATTCCCCCGTACTATGACCAAAGTGGTTACATCATTCCCCCGTACTATGAACAAAGTGGTCACATCATTCCCGCGTACTATGAACAAAGTGGTTACATCATTCCCGCGTACTATGAACAAAGTGGTCACATCATTCCCGCGTACTATGAACAAAGTGGTCACATCATTCCCCCGTACTATGAACAAAGTGGTCACATCATTCCCCCGTACTATGAACAAAGTGGTCACATCAT
>SDVV010032867.1:0-11371 GCA_016164225.1 Gammarus roeselii
ATATTTCATCAGCTCCACACGGAAGCCGGAAGCTACAGCAAACGTCTATAGCTTCTTTTATGACACTCTGAAACCACGACGGTGACAACGTCTCGCTCATTTACACAGAAGACCTAGCCCACATTGAGACGGAAATGCGTAAACCTCCTCTGGCTGCATTCAGGGACTTCTCTAACTACCCCAAAAATCATCCCTTGTACGATGAATCAAAGAAATGACAGCTTGGGCTACTGAAAAGTGAAACCGCCAACGACCACCTGAGTGAAATCATTTGCTTGCAACCAAAGTGTTACAGTATGTTGCTCGAGTCCGACGCCACAAAATCAGCTGCTGAGGGTGTCAATTACCAGACGCAAGCCAAAATCAGACATGAACAATACAGAGACATCCATAGCCAAAAAAACATACACACACATAGAGACCATACACAACATTCGCGCACGAGCATGCCAGCTTCAAACTGTACACACAATTAAAAATTGGCTCAGTAGGTATGAAATGAGTCGGTACTATGTTGACGCGTGTACAGCTATTGCCTATGGGCATCCAGAAATTCCTAAAAAGTCATTGAAGTTGAACCTACAGTGACGAAAAAGAGGAGGCGATGTGTCTTGGGAGATGATGTCGATGTAAACATGGATTTAACTTGGAAGAGTCATAAGCCTGGGGGAAAGCAGTCTCTGGCGAGTGTTCTGGCGTAAATGACGAAAGTACATCCACGTCTTCAGGTTTTATTCGCACGGTAACACCGATATATCTGGTTCAAACTGGATAATGGGTCATGGGGTAAATAGATTCTAGTAACGAAGCTGCTGCATCAACCCAAAATACAAACATCAACTCGCCAACTACCAGACTAATAAACCATACTATTTCTATACATATAAAATAGTTAGATGGAAAACGCAAAACGTTGCCCCCCAAATCCTACCAACAGGTTCTAACCAAGCATCCAATCGCTAAGAATCCACCAACCAACCACAGAATGAGTTAAATATACCACTACTAGATGAGAATACAAAATATATGTACAGACAAAATATATAGGAACATAAAGCCTGACATAGATATATAATGATACAGACATTCAAACATAGCAATCATGCCACGGGAATTACTGGTAAGACAAAGAACAGGTTAGAGTAGCCTCACCTGACGAACATTCCAGAGGCGTACTAAACTTATTGCCTAGAGGGTCCCGACACCCCTCCCCCCCTACCACTCTCCAAAATAAGATGAAGGCATGTACCTACCAGAACCAAATAAACGTAAAATGAATAACAGAAAGGAACCAAGCATACCCCAATACAGTCATCTATAGGATAAAAACTTATATACATACAATAAACATCAACTATGATTAAATACAAATGTACATTACCTCAAAACCTTCCCAAATATATATCCGAAAGCAAGGGGCAAAAGCCCGTCCGTCCGTCCGAATGAGTCACCCGTTAGCTACCCCGAAAGCCAGCCGTAAGCCTCTTTGGCCTGTTATCTGACTCACGATAAGCTTAAGTACCCAAAAGTAATTAACTTGGTCAAAAAGTAATGAACCTAATCCAAAAGTAATTATTAATTACAATACAATTATACCCGATCTATAATGAAATGCTTAAGCGAGGCTGAAAGTAAACATGTATCGTTACCTTGTTAGGGTGTAAGGCCGCCGTGCGCGATAGCGAGATAGCATCTAAACCTGAGACAGTGATGGATAGAGGTCTGCCGCTACGCTAACGACCCAGTGGGATCATTTCCTTGAACGCTACTGTATGCGCGGGAATGACAGTGTCGCACTGTAGATATACTGTAACTTCCAACAGTGTTACTATACATATACAGCAACTGTGAAAATATATTCTTACATACAATGGGAAAGCGGTTGGATTTAATCAAATACTATAGCTTTTGCTCTATAATAGCATAGATCCTACATAATGCATTCACTTATAAAGAACCTGTGGTCAAACCTAAGTATGTTGTACGTCCGAGCAATAAAGCTAAGTTGAAATTACAACGGTATCTACATCATTAGATAATACCCTAAATAAGATTGTATTCGAGCAATAAATACCCATTGAAATAACTGCGGTGCCTGCAACACTAATTTATACGATATATAAATAATTAAATAAGTATATATACTATTAAAAAATGTTTAAATCCTACACATACAGTCAACCTGCTATATACCAGGTTAACATTTCTGAGGATATGCCCATTAAATAAACTCTAACATTAATTCATATAACAATACTTACTCTGTACAACACCTATTTACAAACCATCAATAATCATGAACAATAACCAACAATCACCAGAGCACGTTTAGGGACCCCTATCTCCAGGGCACGTTTCAGCCACCCTACCTCCAGGGCACGTTTCAGTCACCCTACCTCCTGGGCTGTTTCAGCTATATAATTTCCCCCCAGGACTATTTCAGCCATATAATTCCCCCTAAGGGATGTTCAGCTAAATTGTATCACCTTTTCCCTTCCATCAACTATTGTATAATTCACTTCCTGTAAATAATGTATTTTCTTTTAAGATTAAGGTATTAAGACTTGTATTAACTCCCATCGGAAATGTGCCATAAATGCAGTTCCCTCTGGCGGCGAAAGTCTCTCCGCCCGTCAACTTGCCTATCAAGCAGTGAGGGACTTCAGCTCAAAGTTCCCGGCGTATACTGCAAGGAGCCATTCAGCAACAAGAATTTTTGGCGCCACCTAATCAGCACCAGGAGTGGCAACAAGGAGTGGACGAGAGCCAATCAGCTTCTGGAAAGCAGCCCATGGATCTTGAAATGCTAAGTCCAGGATTAAAGGAGAGTTTTTAAATTAAGAATTGCATACACATATAGTGATATTTTTAGCTCATTACTAGCCTTAGTTAAAAATAACAACATCTAGACAGTTTAAAATGTATAAAGACTAGCTTTGCATTAACATAGCGAATAATTTGTACAGCTACATCAGAAGTCTGCCCGTCTGGCTGTAGCCAATCACGAGTCGGCATGGCCAGAGGCTCAGGCATGACCTTCGGCCAATCGTCATTCAGCTTCCTTCAGAGGCCATAACAAGTTGTACCAAGGTAATTCCACATTCTAGTGCACCCTGCACTCTTAGTTTTTGCTCGACCAGTGTCGTTTGTTAACCGAGTTAATTTTTTGCTCGATCAATGTCGTTGATCGTTTTTTTAACTGAGTTTCGTTTTTAAGGCATTCTACAAGTTCTACAACAACTGTAAGTAAAGTGTTCTTTTTTCTCTTCTTGTCCGTCAGGCTCACCACGGCGACAAAGTCCCTAGCGCCTTTCCTGTCCTGAGCCTGATGACCGAACCGCCTTATTATGACAGGAGACTACTCCATTATTTGACATCCATTTTTCCAATTCTTGTGTAGGATTGATTTGTGTCGAGAATGTTCATCGCCCCCTGAAGTAGGTACTTCCAGGCATTATATAATGCTCAGTAACTGTCGTACCGTTTCACTCCTGTTTTCTCTCCTACTATCATGTTTGTAACGAAACGGTACTTTTTTGTTTGCTTTATATGGTTCCGTTAGTGTAAAATTCTAATAATTAAATTCTCATCATTTCCCTCCCGGTCAATCGCATAAAGCTAACGCTCCGCCAGAGAAGGCGAGGAGCTTCACACGCAGACTGCCCCAAATTCTGCCAGTACTCCTCATGCTTCTAAGCGGGCTTCATCGGAACCTTTTGCCAAGTCTGCTGAATGTAATAAAGTTGTCCGAAAATAGGTACGTGAGGTTCAGGAACAGATGAAGCGTAAACAGAATGTTATCTTGAGAGGCCTGGGTGAGAGTGTAGGTGATACGAGGACTGGTTTCGGGGTGTGGTGAGGCGACTTATAGGATCTGAATGTGACCTGCAGTAGGTCGATAGAGTTAATAGACAGGCTGGAATGTTCAGGGAAAAGATTTATGATGAGAATGCAAGGATCACGTTACTGATGAACGCATGGATATTGAAAGGAATGGATGGATGCTAAAGTGTGTTTATCCATAGGGACCTGACGTACAAACAACGCCAAGAGCTGTTCAGGAAGAGGAGCCTGCAGGAGGCAGAGGGAGGAGGCTTAGCTTTGGCTGCTGTAACCTGTGGTGCTGGTGCCCGACATCGCGGAAAGGCAGGGTCTGCTGCTCCAGGTGCAGGTCGGATAAATTACGCTAGGGTGGTGACCGGCGGTGCATATGGTCGTGGTGCTGCTGGGGCCGGTCCTGACGCAGCTGTAGCTGGTCGTGACTCTGCTGCGGGTGGTCGCGGTGCTGCTTCTGCTGGACGTGGTGTTGCTTCTGCTGGTAGTGGCGTAGCTGCGTCTGACGGTGGTGCTGTTCTGGCTGGCTGGGGCAAGGGTGATCCTGATAGAGATGGTGAAGCCACTGAGCAATTTTTCATCTGAGCTAATCTCCAGCAGTTTATCGAGCAATTTTAATATCTTGAAAGTGGAACATGTTAATGTTACCTCGCTATCGAATAAAGTAGAGTTTATTGCGGACTTACTTTTGAAACAGGATTTTTAAGTATTTGCTGTGGTTGTTACTTGATTTTTCATTGCCGTTCATCGACATTGCTAACTATAATGCTGTAATGAGAGACATAAATGGCCCAGCTCATAAGCATGGATCGCTATTGTACCTTGTGCATAAGGACATGGTGTAGCAGTGCACCTAATTGATTGTGATCTGTGGATTGTAGCTGTTTATCGGCCCCCTTCTTATGCAATCTTGGAAAACACCTCCATGTCAAACTTTTCATTAAATTTTGTCCCTGGCAAGGAGGTGATTATCACAAGTGATTTTAATCTACCAACAATTGGCTGGTCCTCGGATTTTATTGCTGGCTACATTCGTCTAATTGACCTACAATTTTTAGAATGTTTTTCATCACTTGGGCTTTTGCAGTGGGTAAGGGAGCCAACGTTTTTACTATCTGATATCATTCAACATCTTATTCTCACATCTGAGGAGGATCGTGTTGATGAGGTGTCTGTGCGGCCACCACGGCCTTGCTGCAGCATTCTTCTGTTGTCTTAAATATCTTCAGTTAGGAGGGACCAGAACGTGTGGTCATGGGGGGAATTGTCTTAAATATCTTCAGTTAGGAGGGACCAGAACGTGTGGCTATGGGGGGCAGACGCAATTGGCGTACAAGGAAGAACGCTGGAATTTCAGAGGCTCCGTCTCAGGTCGACTGGATGCTAGAATTTAGCTATTCTTCAGTGTGTGAAGATTTTTCATTTCTGCCGTTAGTTTTGATGTCCCTGATTGCTAAGTTTATAATCCTCTCGTATGTCCGTTCTAGTGCCCCATGGGCTGTCAGGGCGCCCCCTGCTCTTGCTCAAAAGCAGTCAAAGGCATGGCATGAGTACAAGTAGGTCAGGAGGACGAAGGGCCGGAACTTGGCAATTGCTCTTGAGAAGCTACGCACATTCAGTGAGCTGAATAGGAATAATGAAATTCTTCCTTTGATTCCTGAAAGAAATACGAATTAAATTTATTGAACAGACCTGATAACCGTGAGTTGTTCCATGCTTATATCAGTAGAAAAAAATTGTTCATCCAGCTGTTGGTCATCTCCGCCTGCCGGTTGGTGAGATAGTGCAGGATCCTGGAAGGATGTGTGAAAACTTTGCTTTTTTTTCCAGGGCAGCTCCTTCTAACAAAGCCCATTCCCAGCTATTTGCAGGAAGTGTGTCAGATGTTGATTTTTCTATGGTGGGGGTTGAACTTTTTCTCTTGGCTCTTGATCCCAGTTCCAGTATGGGACCAGATTGTCTTCACTCACATCTGCTGAGAAAAAGTGCTAATGAGCTCTTCTTCCCTAAATGTTAAATTTTTCAGAAATCAATGAGGATGGTAACAGACTGAGGTGTGGAGCACATCGATAGTAGTTCCGATTTTCAATGCTGATTCCCACACTGATCCTCTGAATTACAGACCTGTAAGCTTGACATCGGTTTGCTGCAAATCAATGGAAAGAATGGCAGTATCTCGCTTAAGTAAGTATCTTGAATACAACAATATTCTGTCGTCTTGTAGAGGTCCCCAATTGACCCTACATTAATCATATACACATTACATGTGTATCACAAGCACCAATCTATTAGGTAATCACCTTTCTTGATCTCAGTGTTCGCATCTCTTGTTATAAAGCTACAACATTTTTCGTTCAACTAGTACAAATACAATTATCTCCACCATAAAGGCAGTGGAACATTTAATCAGACATAATAAGTACGCACAGGCACACAAATGACATTTAAAGTATTTCATAAAAAGCCTCGAACGATTCAGACTTCCAGCTAGATGTGAATCTGGCAATACTTTGGCTTTTTCCAGAACAACAAACCACGCTACCGCAAACCGACTTCTTAACTCGTGAGCTGGTGCCAGCAACAAATTGTGTGTGTTTCTGTTTGAATTGTGTGTTCTTTCTGGAACACATGTATATGAATGGTCGGAACCGTGTGTGTTGTGACGACGGCCCTATGATTGTTACATATTCAAAGATACATGGTTGCAAGTGTATATTTTACATTAGTGATATACTCACAAGAAGCTAAGTAGGCTAGAGACCATCAAGAAAAATTATTTTTTCCCATTACCACGTTATACAATGCCAATTACTAACAAAAATATTTAGCCTGAAGTGTATATGCTATGCATAAATAATCACTCAGTACAATACATTCACAAGGGCATTACCTTAGAACCCCAAAGAGCTCCACAGAAGACAGATAAGAAATTTCATTATGTGCCTACCTCAGTGATGATATCTAGGACATCCCTAATTCTCAAGTTCTACCAGTGATTTTTGCCTGGGATCATATGCATGATTTTCTGAACCCAGATCAGACCAATACCTACATTATATACTCCTATAGTAAGATATTCTCTGTATCCACCTGGATGCAGGATGTAGCTATGTGTAAACATTATGTAAATAAAATATACATTTTCAGATATAGGAGAATCCTCGTGCACATATTCATCCTTCACGTAATCACCCTGATAATATACTATGACAACAGTGATTAGCTTACTGCTTATAGCTCCTTAATCCTTAGTTTTTCCTTGCATATGCAGGATCCATAACCCTCGGATAATAGCAAGATAATCCAACTATATTTTCCACTTTATCGGTTAGTGTATATTTCTGCTTGAATCCTAATTGATCATTAGGTACTCATAATCTACAAATCTTGGATGATATGAATACTAGAGTATTTAATTATTTGTACATGTTTGTGGACCTTAAGTCAATTTATTTTTATTGTTTAAAGTCAATAAGATACTTATTTAATGTCATGTGTTCCTATGTCCGCCAATTTTTGTTTGTCTGTATTGAGGCAAACAGAATGAGGTGTAATTGTCCCATAATGTGGTCTCGGCTTAAAGGGGCATTTTGCGAAACTAAGTAGAAGCGACAAGTTCAAGTGGACAAGATTATAAATCCAAGTCACTCGAGGACGACTTACCGTCCCACTTCAGTCAAGAACACGGGCAGGAACCGCGGACCAAGTCAAACCTCGGACCACTTTGCAAGAAATCTACCTACCTATTATCGACATTCCCCAGCATCCTGACCCCCTAATAAGTTAATTTGGGGACACAAATACAAGAAGCCAAAGAATTTTATGCATTGCTTCATTCCAAATTCTTATTGTTACCAGTGCGGAAGCTTGCCAACGATCAGCCTTAACATTTTTAATTTATTTCGCTTAATTTAAATTTTTGCTTCATCATTACTTGATCATTACCTGACCGCCCAGCCTCTTGCCACAGCCATAACGCCAGGACAGGTCAAGACAAGGAGCCAAACCTGCAGGGCACAGGAAAAAAGCAAGAGAGCACAGGAGGCAAGCAAGGCATGCGCCTGTCACAAAGTGCAGAAACCGGACACATGGAACGGCAGGTGAAGACAATGCGACTGGAAGTGTGCCTGCCAGGTGCAAGAAGAAAAACAATATAAAGGCAACATATACACGCATAAAGCGACGTACAAACATACAACACATATTTTTCCACAAATGCACAAAACTGAACATGATGAACAAGCAATCTAAAATGAGACAACTGTACATAATCAGTCACCAAAGAAGACAATAAAAAGATAAAATAAAAAGACGTCTATCACAATAAAAGAAAAGAATGTGTGGAATTGACGACAGAAGACCAATTTTAAAACAAGAAAGTGTAGGAGCATGAACAACTTCAGCCGGTAGGAATTCCACTAGCTATTCGTCTACAATTAAAGAAACGCTTTTTCACATCCGACGCACATCGTGGAGGATGAAGTTTAAATCCATGCCCGCGGATACAAGTATCAGGAGCAGCAGCAAACATTCCTGACAAGCCAACATCAACCCTGCCTCCAGCACAATCATCAGCAATTTTTTTGTAATATTTTATGAGATCGGATCATAACAGCCACCCATAAATTGAAAACAAATTTAAACTAGACAGTGACTTGCATAAGACAAATCCGCAAGTCCATCAACCTTCTTAGTCCAACAACGCTGAACAGACTCCAGCATCCTCAGATCAGCAACAAACTCCAAATTCCAAACACAGGAGCAATAGTCAAGTACATGGCGGGTATGAGACTCAAAAAGAGATACCATAAAATCAGAGCTCCTATCAACAGGGGACCTCAGTAAATTGTAAGCCAGACACGAAGCTTTTTGTACCACATCATGAATATGATTATGAAACTTTAGCTTGGTATCAAAAATAACACCAAGGTCTCTGAGACTCGACAAATGGCAAAAGACTACCACTATCAACTGTACCCAACTTCAACCAGTCAAAGTTTCCCCAAAAAAACGCAACACCAAACATTTGCTGGCATTTAATTTTAGGTTCCAAGAAGAGACCACATCATGGATTAGATTTCAATCCCGCTGCTGAGAAGAAACTTCTTAAATAATGTCACCCAAACTTCCTCTAGAGAACTGCAGGTACAACTTATAATCATCCGCATAGACCTTAACCTTACATGGTACAGACGAAAGACATAGTTGACATAAATAATAAAGGAGTAATATCATTGAACGCCACGATGAGGATCAAGTCTCATGTGGCTTGCTAATTGCACATACAATTGAATTCATATTATAATTTGACACATATCAAAGATGCCTTGGAACTGCAAGCATCCATGTCAATTTCAATTTAGTACAGCTCACAGAAACTACCATTTATTAGATAAGTTTATTAGATAAGTCAAATATCAAACAAACTGGTGACTACCATAGTAGTTACCTCCTCAAATGTCTCATCAGTACGGTTTTCGGAGTAACCGCAGCACCGAGGACCAGTTGCTGTTGACCTATGATGATGTTGGGAGGTGATTCGATGAGATATATATTGTGGATGTCATAATACTTGACTTTTCAAAAGCATTTGATATGTTAAGGCATGGTGTGCTTTTGTCTCAGCTGGAGTCTTTGGGTGTTAGTAGTTCATTGCTGGTCTGGATCTTTGCATTTCTCTCTGGCAGTATGATGAGTGTTTGAGTGAGTGGCAGATTGAGCAGACCAGTTGGTGTGACTAGTGGTGTTCCTCATGGCTCTGTCCTTGACCACTGTTGTTCTTGATTTACATTAATCACGTCTCTAGTGGTCTTGCATGCAAATTCGAGGCATTTGCAGAAGATTACAAGTTCTACAAGGGATACTCACGGAAGGGCACTGAGCTTGCTGTCCAGATTGTCCAGAAAGTGGGTTGGATTCAGTTGACTTTGTTACAAGGTCCCGTAATCTTGGATTTAATCCAGACAAGTGTGTTATGCTGCCCTTTTATAATGGTCGCATTGATTTTGATGTCCTGGTTCTTGTAAACCAGTACTTCCTGCAAGGTAGAGCATTGAAGTTTGTCAGTGCAAAAAGAAACTTGGGTATCAGTGTGAATACAAGTCTCAGATTCCACCACCATATTCGTGTGGCTACTGCAAAGACTGGTGGGTTGGCAAACTGTTTATTGAGATAAACTGTCTGCAGGTCTCCGGAGTGTATGCTGCCCTTATATTTTGTGCATATTCGTCCAATCATTGAGTTTGCATCCTGCATCTTCAACCCCGGATATTGTGAGGCACTGCAGACTGCTTGAATCTATTCAGAAAAGATGGACCAGAAATATTGATATTATTTTTGATGTGGACTATGGTAGTTGTTTGAGAAGACTAGATTTGTTTTTTGTTAAAGGTGCACTGGACTTTGAAACTTCCACCACTTCGTTTTGCTAAGTTAGTGTTAGTGTTAAAGGTGCACTAGATTTTGCGTCATCGAAATTCTATCAATAATTTATATCAGTGGGATACAGATACAGATACAGACACTAGGCCGCATTCTCCAGAAAGGGGGGTGGCCGACGACAAGGCACACCCTCATACGCTCACACTCACACAACTTAGCCCTTTTGTGCTAAAAGGTCCGGCCGGTACCCCCTCAACATACACTCTGGGTCACGAGTGCAGTCCGAGGATTCGTCGTCAGCAGCAGGGCCCGACAGTTTTCACTGGTTTACCCCCGCCGCGTCATAATGACCGCCCCCTTCCCACCCACGACTATCCCGACAGCGAGGTGCCAAGGGCGGGAAAGCACACCAGAGCAGCGTCAATATCAACCATTCACAACTATTCTCCACTCACGCCTGTTCCTTGCACGCTCTCTCGCCACCTCCATATTCATGTCTCTCCTTCCCAACGCCTGCTTCACACCATCCATCCACCCAAACTTCGGGCTACCTCTAGCTCTGCGACCACTCACCTCAGCATTCATCACCCTTTTCACCAATCTCCCTTCATCCATCCTCTCCATGTGCCCGAACCATCTAAAAACACGCGAATCCACTCTGTCCTCCAACTTCTTCACCATCCCTGTTCTGTTTCGAACATCGTCGTTGGTGATCCGGTCTCTCAGCGTAACTCCAGCCATGCTTCTCAAACATTTCATCTCGAAAACATCCAACCTTCTTCTCATCTCTGCTCTCACCCCCCATGTCTCAGCTCCGTAGAGCACAGTTGGGACAACAACACCCTCATACAGCCCTCTCTTTGCTTCCATCCCCAACGTCCTACAGCTCATTACACTCTTTAGTGCACCCAACACTTTATATCCTTCCTTCACTCGCGCCTTCACTTCAGTTTCCACTAGTTCAGTTATCTCCACATGGGAGCCCAGATACTTAAAACACTGAACTTCTTCCATGAGCTCTCCATTTAAGGTGACACTAATTTTGCTCGCATCGACATTCCTCAAGCATCTCATTACTTTACTCCTACCGACGTTCACTCGAAGCTTCCTCCTCTCACACACTCTACCAAACTCAGACACTAGCCTACATAGCTTC
>SDVV010032868.1:0-11370 GCA_016164225.1 Gammarus roeselii
TGCGCTTCGGTACGACGTGCTACCATGCGGTGCTGCGCTTCGGTACGACGTGCTACCATGCGGTGCTGCGCTTCGGTACGACGTGCTACCATGCGGTGCTGCGCTTCGGTACGACGTGCTACCATGCTCTGCTGCGCTTCGGTACGACGTGCTACCATGCGCTGCTGCGCTTCGGTACGACGTGCTACCATGCGCTGCTGCGCTTCGGTACGACGTGCTACCATGCGCTGCTGCGCTTCGGTACGACGTGCTACCACGCGGTGCTGCGCTTCGGTACAACGTGCTACCACGCGCTGCTGCGCTTCGGTACGACGTGCTACCATGCGGTGCTGCGCTTCGGTACGACGTGCTACCATGCGGTGTTACGTTTCGGTACAACGTGCTACCATGCGTTGTTGCGCTTGCGTGTACACGTCATTCAAAACTCAGTGCTAGTCTGTAGAAGTAGATGAGCTAAAAATAGTAATGCTACCAATAACCGTGTTGTGCTGCTTCAACAGTTCGCCTCGCCGCACGTGTCTCGATGCCTGCGTTGGCCTCCAACAGCACCGAGGCAACTTGCCCAATCTATTGTTACAATAGCCCCGTCGTCGCCAGCTGGTGTAACGGAGTTCACTGCTGGTTAGCTATAGTCTGCAGCTGGTTTTCAATAACCATCATCTGGTTAACTGGTATGCTTTTGTCTACAGCTGAAATAGTTAAGGTCACAATTGGTGTTCTTCAGTCTACAGCGGGTGCATTTTAGTCCTCTGCTGGTTACGAATAGTTGAAACCCAACCTTAACAAATGGCATCGAGCTTGGTGCTATATAGTCCGCAGACGTTCACCGCAAGGTATCTTCTATCATCACAGTCTCTGGCAGCAGTCATGCCCAGCAGGCTATCAATTTTCCGAGCCCTCGTCTGGCTCTCAGAACAAGAAAACGGAGTTTTTACCACGCGTAGAGAAGATGGGTAGGAGGTAGGGGGTTGATGGGAGTACAGGGGTTGGTAGAAAACCTCTTCGGGTTCACTGAGTCGCCAAGTGATATGCGATGGCGTCGTAAACCAAGTTATGGCTCTCAGTAAGTGAGGCAAGCCTCTCAGTTTATTGTAATACTTTAGGAGACAACCTCTCAGTTGATTGTAATACTCTAGGATACAAACCTCTCAGTTGACTGTAATACGCTAGGATACAAACCTCTCAGTTGATTGTAATACGCTAGGATACAAACCTCTCAGTTTATTGTAATACTCTAGGATACAAACCTCTCAGTTGATTGTAATACGCTAGGATACAAACCTCTCAGTTTATTATAATACTCTAGGATACAAACCTCTCAGTTGACTGTAATACGCTAGGATGCAAGCCTCTCAGTTTATTGTAATACTCTAGGATATAAACCTCTCAGTTGATTGTAATATTCTAGGATACAAACCTCTCAGTTGATTGTAATATCCATGAAAACAAGCCTCCGGCCTCCTTTTCTTGTAGTACTCTAGAATATAATCCTCTCAGTTTATTATAATACTCTAGAGTACAAGTCTCAGTTTATTATAGTACTCTGGAACACAAGTTAGCACGAGTACAATTTACTGTGGTGAAAGATGAATTGAACAAACTGAAACGGATGTTTTCCAAAATTGTACCCAAGTACAGTTAATATGCTAACAAGTTATGAATGCGACGCTGCAACACCTGAACTATGAGGGCATGTAAGCTCTGCTGTGATTGATCGTCAGTGTTTCCTTCACCCCTCTTGACTGAAGAGAGGCTTTTCAGATGAACACTCAACATAACATGCTGGGGCAGAGTGAAATTGGCTAGTGATGTGCCGAAGTATCGGTATCGGTGAAAAATGGCCGATACTTTGAAATATATTGTTGTCGTAAAACAGCATTTTGCAAATTTTTCAAACAATTAAAATAATTGTCCTTATGTTTATGTGCACTTAACAGTAAACAAAGATACAAGTTTATATTAAAAAAATGTTTCCATTTTTAGTTTTGTAATTAAATTATTACAATTATTTGATGATTAGCTATAGTATGAAATAAAATGTGAATATTAATTTGAAGTTCCGCAAGATTCACTGAGGAATACTGTCTATTTAGTCTGTTTCAAAATCAAAGTGCCTAACAGACTTATGAATCAATAATTATCTGTGGATAGTCAATCACTGAATATCTTTACTGAAATAGTGATTTTTTTTCATCTTTGTGGGCATAAGATTTATTAAAGTGGAAATGTATACTTCAACCATTGAATCAAAATTATGAAGAAGTATCGGCAAAGTATCGGCCATTTTCAGTATCGGTATCGACCAATTCTATGGTATCGGTATCGACCAAATTCTCGGTATCGTCCCATCACTAAAATGGACACCACCTATTGTGATCTACCCTTAGCTTTCCTGATGAACTAAAATGGTACTCTTAGGTGCTGGTGCACGTTTGAGTTTACAAACACTTTATATTCCAATCTTCTGCTTACTCGTGAATTTTTTTTCTCATAATTTCTGTCTCCTTCGCGGCGTTCATGCTAAACAGCATGTGGTTGACGCTACGGCCTCTGTTCCGTCAGTATGAGGCCTTCTGCCATGCATCAGGTAGATACCTTCGACAGTTGACATGGGCCTTGCATCAGGTGGATGGTTCTGACAGCTGGCACTTTAAACAGAATGCTTCCCATTGTCTCCGTTAAATGTTGCTCCTCCAGATTGTGAATTTGATCAAGAAGCAAAGAGGCTATCGCGAAACTGAGTCTGGTATGACGGTTAAGCGAAATAATGAATATCTTGGCATGCGAGGCAAACGAATATACGTATTAGGTTTATATAGATAAAGATATACCGGATAATATCAACCCGGGAAATTAACATTTTTGTCTCGTTTGTCATTATCTTTCTGCTATGTATTTCTTCTCGTTGGGAAGATCTTCCTTTATTAATGGCTTCTTGCAGTGTCAGATCAGCTTGCCTGAGCAGATCCTACGACGATCTCTTCTCTGATGGAATTATATTGCTTGCTTCCGAATTTGCAGGAACCGGCTGATCCTGATTAGGTTTCTTCGGTTGGTTTCCTGTAATTTTGAAATTACGTTTTTCATCATCGTGACAGGATTGCTTCCTCCTCGCCGCTTCCGTCAAATGTGAAGTAGACGTCAATCGTCAACTAAGTAGAGACCCGTTTCTGAACGCTTTCTTCATCGAGTCCTCTTGCAGTCTTATGCACAGTGAGACCACATTCGCTTAAATTATATCCAAGCCGCGCATTCAGTAGCTCGCAGCACCCGTGAAAGTCTCGGTTTTGCTTGCAGTGTTCCGCTGTATGCGGGCAAAGGAGGTAAAATTGAGTGCTGCAACTCAAGAGGCATCAGTTTGTTATGTGTGGTCGGTAAGTTGTACGGAAGAGTGCTAATTAAAGAATTAGAGACTACAGGGATTGCACAATTGAAGAGGAACAGTGTGGCTTTAGGAGTGACAGTGGGTGTGCCAATCAGATTTTTGTCGTCTGTGAGATGTACCTTGCAAACGGAAAGGATGTGTTATGGGCCTTCATGGACTTGGGAAAAGGCAGATGACAGGATTGACAGGGAAGCGCTGTAGAGGGTGTTGCGTTTGTACGGAGTGAGAGGAAATTTGTCGAAAGCGGTGCAGAGTTTCTATTATGACAGCCGAGCATGTGTCAGAGTGGGAAGCGAGGTGGGTGATTGGTTAAGTGTAAAAATGGGTCTGAGACAAGCCTGCGTGATGTCTCTCTAGCTGTTCAATCTCTTCATGGATGGAGTGGTCAAGGAGGTGAACGCGAGTGTGCTGGGTCTTAGCTTAGAGCTGTTGGAAGCGAATGGGCGGAGTTGGCAGTTGAGCCAGTTGCTGTTGGCGGATGATACGTCGCTGGTTGCAGATTCAGAGGAGAAGCTATGTAGGCTAGTGTCTGAGTTTGGTCGAGTGTGTGATATGAGGGAGCTTCGAGTGAACGCGGGTAAAAGTGAAGTAATGAGATGCTAGAGGACTGTCGATGCAAGCAGAATTAATGTCCTCCTAAATGGAGAGTTTTTGGAGGAAGTACAATGTTCTAAGTATCTGGGCTCCCATGTGGGGACGATTGAACTAGTGGCAACTGAGGTGGAGTCGCTAGTGAAGGAGGGGTGTAAAGTGTTGGGTGCACTGAAGAGCGTAATGAGATGTAGAACGTTATGGATGGAATCATATAGGGTGTAGTTGTCCCAATTATGCTCTACACAGCTGAGACTTGGGGGGTGAGAGCAGAAGAGAGAAGAAGGTTGAATGTTTTCGAAATAAAATGTTTGAGGAGCATGGCTGGAGTGTCGCTGAGAGACTGGATCAATGACGACGTGGTTCGAATCAGAATGGGACTGGTGAAAAAATTGGATAAGAGAGTGGATTCTCGTGTTCTGAGATGGTTCGGGCACATGGTGAAAAGGGCGATGAAGGCGGAGGCGAGTGGCCGTAGGCCTCGAGGTAGACCGAAGATTGGGTGAATGGATGGTGTAAATCAGGCGTTAGGAAGGCGAGAAGAGACTTGAATGTGGAGGTGGTGAGAGGGCGTGCAATGAATAAGCGGGAGTGGAGAGAGATGGTGAATGTTTGATTTTTGACGCTGCCCTGATGTGCTTTCCCGCATTTGGCATCACGTTGACGAGATGGCAATCATGGCGCGGCAGGGTTAAATCAGTCATACTGTCGGACCCTGCTGCCGACATGGATCCTCGGACTAAACTCGTGACCCAGAGTGTGAGTTGCAGGGTGTTTCGACCTGATTCTTTAGCGCAAAATGGTCAAGTTGTGTGAGTGTGAGCGTGAGCATATGAGAGTGTGCTGCGCCTTGCCGTCGGCCACCCCCCTTCCTGGGTGATTCGGCCTAGTGTCTGTAGCTGTATCCGTATACTGTCTCACGTTCGCTACGAAGTGGTTTAAGTTCACGTCCGAAATTGTGAGTTGGAAAATGGAAGCAACTATTTCCTGCCTGCTACAGAACTGATCAGTCACAGCAAAACGAACGATGACAATTATCGTGGTATTATAACTCAAATATGTATCCTACAAATAATGACACCTCTATTAGAACCTTTGCGTACATAATAGGTTTTTAATTGATAAAAATATTTGCACATTGTCTATTGATCACGCCATAACTCGGCGCTGCGAGTCCATCCTCACATAATCGTAGATGAGCTTATTGGGGGTGACGACGGTGACTATCATTTTTTTGCCGTGTTGCCTTTTCAACTGAGTTCAGTATAAGACGAAGTTAATTTGAAAGGCAGGGTGACACACGTGGACACGAAGAACAGAGAGCGAAATACCTCAGGGAACGTGGTCTTGGATGAGACCAACTCAAAGAATAAAAATTTAAAATGTTGGTAATATGCCGTCAAATTCAAAAGCGATATCTTAAAAACAATTTTTTCATTTTTTTTTGTCCAATAAAAAAATTAATAAATTCAATGCATAGTCTTCATGTAAACTACATTATTCAAATTAACTTCAACGTCTCTGGAAAAAATTAAATGGATTTCATTACCTAACCAATTTGAATATTAAAAAGTAACTGCTTCAATCTTGCTTAAACAAAATAACCAGGACACACAACCACAGTACCGATTCAAAGATAATGCCGCCTGTTTTATCGGCGACAAACTGGTTATTTTCCCCTATCTTTCTTAACAGATTCAACGGATCTGTGCTATTTTCCTGTATCTTAACGTAATATAAGCATCACCTCAAAACAATCTCGGCGGCGCCTCATCCACGCACTCAGATTGTTATCTACGGAAGTAGATTTTCCAATCCACAATTCAAATAAATGAAGTGTTAGTAGATGACGGTGGAGTATAATGCTGCACCTTTGATTAATTAGTACGAAGTACCATCTGTAAAAAAATATAGGATACCTATTACACAATTTAATATATTACGAAGTTAAATGTGTGACCTTAAGTTGATTACCACATAATAAAAACTCCATCATATAGTAAATTGACATATATTTGATAACAAATGGGAAGGCACAGCGAAGATCATACTCAGAGTACGCTTTCGCACCCAATGTTTGAATACAGCGGTGTAGTTTTTGCTTTACAGATTCAACTAGCCCCGTACGGTAGATGAGAATCAGCCCGTCTGCGGCACGGCGATATTCAATTTTTTTCCAACTCAATTTTTTTATCGGCTTCCAAATGAGCTGCTGAAGCAAGGCTTAGCTTTAACCAATTTATCCTCCAAGGTGTCTAGTTAATAAATAGGCTTGAACACAACATGAACAACGCGGAAATTAACTCGTCTATCTCACATATAGTTCAAATTGAAATAAGCTCTTCTACTCCCCCAATAAACTAGTCTACGATTGCGCAAAGATAGGCTACAAATTCCAATAGGAAATGTCAAATGACTTGACATCGGTGTTACTTTGGCTATATAAATATAATCTTTGAGCCGAGGGTAGCCTTACCATACAGACAAAGGTTCATCGCAGTCAGTTTAACGGTCTTGGAGCGTATCATGGACACACGAACACACATGGTATTAGCGCATTAGGATATAGATAAATATCTTCATATTTGTGTATATGTGTGCAAACTACCGTCATGCCAGGATGTCACGCTCTCCCCAGGCAAATAGCAATACTTTGTATAGAGTCACTGATGATGGCCTGTTGCCAGTGCCGCCATGCCAGGATGTCACGCTCTCTCCAGGCAAATAACAATACTTGTATAGAGTCACTGATGATGGCCTGTTGCCAGTGCCGCCATGCCAGGATGTCACGCTCTCTCCAGGCAAATAGCAATACTTTATATAGAGTCACTGATGATGGCCTGTTGCCAGCGCCGCCATGCCAGCAATGTCACGCTCTCTACAGGCAAATAGCAATACTTTGTATAGAGTCACTGATGATGGTTTGTCGCCAGTGCCGCCATGCCAGCGATGTCACGCTCTCTCCAGGCAAATAGCAATACTTTGTATAGAATCACTGATGACGGCCTGTTGCCAGTGCCGCCATGCCAGCGATGTCACGCTCTCTCCAGGCAAATAGCAATACTTTGTGTAGTCACTGATGACGACCTGTTGATAGTGCCGCCATGCCAGCGATGCCACGCTCTCTCCAGGCAAATATCAATACTTTGTATAGAGTCACTGATGATGGCCTGTTGCCAGTGCCGCCATGCCAGCGATGTCACGCTCTCTCCAGGCAAATAGCAATACTTTGTATAGAGTCACTGATGATGGCCTGTTGCCAGTGCCGCCATGCCAGTGACGTCACGCTCTCTCCAGGAAAATAGCAATACTTTGTTTAGAGTCACTGATGATGGCCTGTTGCCAGGGCCGCCATGCCAGGATGTCACGCTCTCTCCAGGCAAATAGCAATACTTTGTATAGAGTCACTGATGATGGCCTGTTGCCAGTGCCGCCATGCCAGGATGTCACGCCCTCTCCAGGCAAATAGCAATACTTTGTGTAGAGTCACTGATGATGGCCTGTTGCCAGTGTTGCGTGTCTTGCATACGCTGGGCACATGATTAGCCTGGTGAATTTTCATTATTCTGTACCTACACGTGTTCAGTATACTTTAATCAACTACTGAAACAGACCTCGTATTTGGCATATAAATTTTTTACCCTGGATCTGGTCTTACGTGGCGAAAACATTCAATCCATATTATTCTCATGCGCTGACACACGTTCAATCATCTGGTAATTGTGATCAGCTTGCAAATATGATACTGTTTTGTAAATCAGGATTTGACGTTCGTGTTCGATTTCATACGAGTATGTGAAACATGGCATACCTTTATTACACGACGATGTTTGCTACAACAATCCTAATAAATGCGTGTCACTTTATTGGACATACTAGCCTGAGTTTAAAAATAGGATCTATACATGATGTTATTATAAAGGATAACAAAGCTGAAGGGCACACATTCCCTTCATGAATAACTTGAAACGTGCCACTGATGCCAGACTGTGTACTTGTGTGTCGCCAAACACTGGGTAAGGAGACCTCAGTTTCCACACTCTAATTATGATACTACTAGCAGTAGCTAGCTGTGAAAATATAGGTTATAAATAAATATTGCTGATTGCATTTGTGGATAAATAATGATGATTGCATTTGTAAATAAATCATGATGATTGCATTTGTAAATAAATAATGATGATTGCATTTCTAAATATTTAATGATAACATTTGTAAATAAGAAATGATGATTGCATTCGTAAATAAATAATGATGATTGCATTTGTAAATAAATAGTGATTATTATATTTGTAAATAAATAATTATGATTGCATTTGTAAATAAATAATGATGATTGCATTTGTAAATAAAAAATAATTGCATTTATAAATAAATAATGACGATTGCATTTGTAAATAAATAATGATCACATTTGTAAATAAATAATTATGATTACATTTTAAATAAATAACAATAACAAGAATATAAATGTTTATTCATACACAAACCGTATGAAATTCTTGTTTTACTATAAAATCATACATAAATATACAGATTTTATTTAAAATACGTATACTGAGAAGCTACGACCAATGAAATGAGATTAAGTGACCTTAAAGTGTCCCTTCACCACAACTTGGAACTGGGTAATTGAGTGCGGGTATGAACGGTAGGGAGGCATCTTACTTTTCTAGCTGAACATAACACGATTAAGTGACCTGAAAGTGTCCCATCATCACAACTTGTAACTGATTGATTGAGTGCGGGTATGAACGGTAGGGAGGCATCTTACTTTCCTAGCTGAACATAACACGATTCTTCCCAAAACGTGTCTCGACGAAAGAGTCATCGAAGTAGGTTTAGAGTACTTAATAAATATGCACTATATCTTGATGACATAAGGTGTTGCGATCAGACTTTGAAATTTTTCATATAAGAATTGGTAAGAATTTTTAATTCGGATTTATAGGCTAATTCATTGGGTATCAAAGAATGTGAGGGCATGAGTGGGCTTATGCGAGTCTGAGGGCCACTGACAATAACAAACAAACCTAACGAATTACTAACACGAAATTGTATGATGTTCTCGGAGCACGATAAAGCCATTCTAGGAGCACGATAAAGCAATTCTCGGAGCACGATAAAGCAATTCTTGGAGCACGATAAAGCAATTCTTGGAGCACGATAAAGCAATTCTCGGAGCACGATAAAGCAATTCTCGGAGCACGATAAAGCAATTCTCGGAGCACGATAAAGCAATTCTCGGAGCACGATAAAGCAATTCTCGGAGCACGATAAAGCAATTCTCGGAGCACGATAAAGCAATTCTCGGAGCATGATGAAGCAATTCTCGCAGCACGATAAAGCAATTCTCGGAACACGATAAAGCAATTCTCGGAGCACGATAAAGCAATTCTCGGAGCACGATAAAGCAATGCCTTATCGTGCACACTAACTCGAGAACATGTTTAATGGTAAGCTAAGACCATCACATTGGATTAGGTCGCAATACATCGTTCAGTACAATTTGACAACGCGTAACAGAGTGAATGGGGGCCGTCTATGAACGGTAGGGTGCATCTTTCATGGCTGAGCGTGAGTGCACTACTCTCTCTGTAACATGCCACGACCAATGGACTATCGGAGAAAGGTTGAAGTTCACACTAAGAAATGATGTCCTGATGACGCAAAGTGTAGCGATCGTACCGAAGAATATGCTACAAGACGCCTAATAAGTAGTCGTAGTTTGGACGTACAGACATACCTTCATGCATGCATACCCATACATATGTATATAACGCATTGAAATATTAAAAAAATACGGTTACTGCACAACGAGACTTATGTGTCGACAAATCTGTAACTACTACACAGAATAAAATATATGTTCTTCAGATGTAGGGTGTGAGAATGATATGTTCCTATCATGCCTGTCAAGTTATATATGAACATAATAACCATCCGAACCCGTCTTCTTTGATCACAATCCGTCAAGTAACGCCATAAACACCTTATTTTGCATGCGTTCGTGTGTGCGCCCCCTAGATCTCCCCGGTCCGTGAATGGGTCTCGGACCTTTGGATGAGTTGCTCCCCCCGTTATGTGTATCTTACCCTCGCCTCAAACTAATATAGGTGCTCTCGAACTGTGGGTATCTGTATCTCTCGGCGCGCATACAAGTGAAAGAAACCGCTTGCATGTCCTTCAGTATCCTGAAGGTGTTAAAGTTATTTCACCTGTATCAAAAACTCTTGAAGGACGATTTGCGCTCCCAAGGGCGAGTTTCCCCTTTGATATAATGTAGATATAAGCAACATAGGGATACACTTGAGGTTTTCCTTCTGATATAATGTAGATATAAGCAATATAGGGAAACACTTGAGGTTTTCCTTCTGATATAATATAGATAGATATAAGCAACATAAGGACACACTTGAGGTTTTCCTTCTGATATAATATAGATACAAGCAACATGAGTATACACTTGAGGTTTCCCTTCTAATATGTAAATCTAAGCATCAGTGGGATACACAGGAGGCTTCTCCTCTGATATAATATAGATGTCAGCAACATAGGGATACACTTGAGGTTTCCCTTCTGATACATTAAAGATATAAGCAACATAGGGATACACTTGAGGTTTCCCTTCTGATACAATAAAGATATAAGCAACATAGGGATACACTCGAGGTTTTCCCTCGAATATAATGTAGCTATAAGCAACATAAGGATACACTTGAGGTTTCTCCTCTTGGTATAATGCAGATATAACAACATAGGGAACACTTAAGAGGTTTCCCCTCTGATATAATGTATTTATGATCAATATAGGAGTACACTTGAGGTTTCCCCTCTGATATAATGTAGATATAACCACATAGGGATTGGGGTGGATGGATGATTTCATTTTATAGATCATTAACACTTTTTTTTTAGTATTTTATTATTTCTTCTTGCTTGGGCTCTATTATATTTATCTGCCCTTTTTTCATGGTGATAAATTTTGCATTGGTTATTTTTATTATATGCATCGAGGTTGGTTGAGACAAGGTGACCCAGGGAGAGGAAGTCCTCGTGGGATCCGCGGGACTCGGAGACCCGGGGTTTCGGGAACCCGGGGGACTTGGGAGACCAGGTGGAGTTGGGGTGGTCCACTTGAATCTTTCTGGGGCCCTTAGGGACACCCTTGAGACCCTTTGGGAGCCTTTTGAGAAACTGTGGGACCCTATAGAGGCCCTTCTGAATCCTGGAACCTCTGTTCCCCCCTCGCAGCGCAGGAAAACCCATTCCGAGAAAAACGTTTATGTGAGATGCTCGAGTTGAACAATTAACCATTACAGTCCGCGGATTGCTGGCGCAAGGGGCGAGGGTCACGCCGAGGCTGGTTGAGGGGCGTCGAGATCAGTCGAAAC
>SDVV010032869.1:0-11370 GCA_016164225.1 Gammarus roeselii
CAGAGGTTCCAGGATTCAGAGGGGCCTCCATAGGGTCCCACAGTTTCTCAAAAGGCTCCCAAAGGGTCTCAAGGGTGTCCCTAAGGGCCCCAGAAAGATCCAAGTGGACCACCCCAAATCCACCTGGTCTCCCAAGTCCCCCGGGTCCCCGAGTCCCGCGGATCCCACGAGCACCTCCCCTCCCTGGGTCAGCTTGTCTCAACCAACCTCGATGCATATCATAAAAATAACCACTGCAAAATTTATCACCATGAAAAAAGGGCAGAGAAATATAATTGAGCCCAAGCAAGAAGAAATACTAAAATAAAGTGTTAATGATCTATAAAATGAATAATCATCCATCCACCCCAAACACCAACAGAAAAGACCAAGTGTTCATCAACCGCTTGTGCACGGGACACACGTGGATAACTCACAACCACCTGATGGATGTCGACATAGGACCAAACGCGCCACCTTGCCCCTGTTGCCACCAAGTGGCTATCAGCTGAAACACTTACTGATGCACTGCAACGCACTCGCGGCAGCCCGATGATTGACTGATTTGGGCCTCATTTCCACCAGAGAGGCAACCCGACGAGCGTTCCTAGACCTTTCGTGCAACCTACAAAGCCTACGCACGGACCCAACCTACCGTAAAAAGCTTATCGCTTTCGGAAAACACACCGGACTATACGAAGCTATCTAAACCTCTAACACCTGTGCAAATGAGGTGGTCCCTCCACCTCATTACGCACAGAAACAACAACACATTTTACGAAGATACGCACTAACTCTATACTCTCTCGTACGCGAATATACCACAATTAAAATATGTGCCGACTTCATCGTGACAAAACTAATAATTTCGCACGCGAAGCCGTGCGGACTTACCAAATTTATTTATTATTTGCTTTCATGTTCCACCGGAGTCCCAACGCGAAGTTAATGCAGACTCCCCCGTAGGGCGGTCGGACTTACCTAATAAATCAACGACGGTCGCGTCCTACGGGGGAGCTTATTATGACTCACGTTGAGGCTCTGGTGGAAATGAGGCCCAAATCAAATCAAGTAGTGGCAGGTTTGACGTTCGGTGCCAGAAGAACATTGACTCCAACGAGTTGGAAAGCCCTGTCCCTCCAATCTTATGCAATCTACCATGTCAACAAACCGAGCTCACCGTGTGATGCAATCTCGCAAACAAACAACTATTTGCTGCTCTACCTGACTCCAGTATTCTACAAGTGCACCCATACAACCTAGGAACTCTTCGAGGTAGTCATTCGCATTCACTTGGAAGTACACATTGAGAACAGGATCAGAGATGCCACCAAATGTATTATTATTATTTGCTTCTATGTTTCACCGGAGTCCCAACGCGAAGTAAATGCAGACTCCCCCGTAGGGCGGGCCACCAAATGTAACGCTCAGCCCCAAGATTCTATTGCATTGTATTTGCTTCCATGTTCCACCGGAGTCCCAACGCGAAGTTAATGCAGACTCCCCCGCAGGGCGGTGATTCTATTGCAGTCTTAGTCTTATCTTGATTATTGGGCTCAGATCGTTGCCAAGTGAATGTCACGTATTTCATTCCTTCTTCGTAGCCGCATAGCTATGTTCTTTTGGTGCTAAATTTTAATGCATTAATAGGTATGATTTACTCAACTGGTTTCTTTAAAATCAATTTTTTACCATCGAGAGCTTCATCAAGGACATTTTTATTAAATGACATCTCCACCCCCATTTCATTGAACACATCAACTGGACAAATTGAGCTCGAACAAATATATTTTTTCAAAAAAGAAAGGTAGGTTTGAAGCGATGGAGGTAAACACGTCTCCTGCAGGGTCACTAAATCTGCCTCTTGCATATGTCAGCCAAGAACTCTTCAAGATTACCTGCAAATCTGAACCAATTGAGAGAGGCAATACAAATTGTTCCTACATCAGCAAGAAGCACCATCAACTCTCCGCGCCCCAGGGGGAACCTATTATTACTCACGTTGAGGCTCTGGTGGAAATGAGGCCCAAATCAAATCAAACCATTAACTCTCCTTTCCGCAACGCTATACTATCAAGACGAGATCGATAAATGGGATAAAAAAACACTATTTGGAAGAATGTTCAAACCTTTGCGAAGGTAGATGCAAACTTAACAGAACATACTAACGACAGATGAAAGATTAAATGTATGACTGGCAATAGAAAAAATCACAACAATATTCACAAGCACTCAACTAGATGATTTTCATTAGTAATGATCACCGAGGGCTCAAAACAAGGAACACAGGCACAGTTTTAGAGCTGTTCTCCAAACAAGTCACCTACGCTCAATGAAGTTATAATTGGGAAGGACTACATTTCAGACCCACATAAGATACGTAATTGAAGCATTAAATCGCTTCTGACCAGTTACGCAGTGATGATGACAGCATAGAAAACGCATCAACAACATTTATTTATGTATTATTTGCTTCTATGTTCCACCGGAGTCCCAACGTGAAGTTGATGTAGACTCCCCCGTAGGGCGGTGCATCAACAAAAAAGCAAGATCAAACATGAGGCGAGTCGTGTGACGGTATCATCTTTTCGTGCATGGTTCCTTTGACCCCAAAGCAATTAAATCCTAACCAAAAAATTACCCTTTCAATTACTTCGATAACCAACCATGTAGTACTAGAATCCTTGATTATAGCAACAAGAACATCGATATGGATATATAACAGGTACATTCCAACAAGATCGGAGAAAAGATGCTTCCAACCAACTGAAGGCATTGATGAACTGCAACAATGCCGCAGTTAGTGTTTGTATACGAGACAACAACCTACCAACCTATTATATTGCAGCAGGTTCCGTGAGTAATGCAGCCGGTCTTCTGAGCCTAAAGCCGCAGGTTTTGCAAGCCTAATGCTGCAGGTTCTGGTGCCCAATGCGGTGGGTTTAGTAAGCCTAATACTGCAGGTTTTCTGAGCCTGATTCAGCAAGTCCTCTGAACCTAAAGCCGTGGGTTTTGTAAGCCTAATGCTGCAAGTTCTGAGGGCCCAACGCAGCAGGTCCTTTGAGCTTAAAGCCGCAGGTTTTGTAAGCCTAATGCTGAAGTTTCTGGTGCCCAATACGGTGGGTTTAGTAAACCTAGTACTGCAGGTTTTATCAGCCTAATGCAGCAGGTTCTGTGAGCCTTATGCAGCCGGTTCTATGAGCTGTAAGGAGCAGTTTCTGTGAGCTAGCTGCAGCAGGTTCTGCACATTTAATGCAACACATTTTCTTCTTAAGTGACCAGCTAAAGGTGCCGGCTGTTGCTACTGATGGAAATAATTCTGAGGATTAGGAAAGGCATTAACATTAAACATTGAATACCCTAAAACACTAACTAACTAGGCACTTTCTTCTAAAATTCAAACAACAAACACCAATGTTCTTTTACCTGCTAAGAATTCTTATCAAATAAAATTGCCTTCCACAAAAATAAAAATGAACATCAAAAATGCGACTAGTACAGTAAATTGTATCATAACTACCAATGGAAAAAATTCATCAGCTGTTATATGGGGCGCAGACATACGATTCCGGTCTTTCTCAACCTTACGCTGTGATAATCTCGTAATTGAAAGACCTTAAACTTGTACGGAAATGCCAATAGAAGCACTGACGCTCTTAGGTCAGCGAGAACAATCTCCCTTCATCCATCCTCATCATATTCCCAAACCATCTCAGAACACGCGAATCAACTCTGTCTCATCAGCTATTGGTTACGTGAGAATTACTGTTCATGGTTTAGAGAGAGTGCGCTTTTAGTTACACCAGCTTTTGGGTCAATGAAGCGCTGTTTAGGTTCACAAGCTTGAATCGATGATAGCAGCCTTCAGGCCAGAAGCTCTAATGCACGTGACAAGCGTTATAGTTGGAGATACCAATGATATAAAACAGAACATAGTTGAGGACAAATGCACCCGTTAACTTAGCTTACTTTAACTAAAGTTTCCGGGTTTTCAAAAAGACGCCAAGAAGATTGTTGCATCAAAATACTTCCATTATAGTCTTCGTCAACGATTTTATCACATTTTTGACAAAAATAATCGATAAACGAAGTCCCGAGCTCGAGTACTTCAAAATAAAAATTGAATCTTATTTGGCGAGTGATAACGGTAGCTACTTAGTTGGTGCCTTACGAGGTTTGGATCTTATTAGAAAATATGAATCGATATAAAAAATCAAACCCCAATCACTGACCATGAGTCTTCATTCCAATCAAACCCCAATCACTGACCATGAGTCTTCATTCCCAACATTTTATTTCGTTATTTTCTAGAGAGACGAACTAGAACGGTATTACAACCCACATCGAAGAAACCCTGTTTACATATTCACGTCCAACCTGTCAATTAAAATGGGGCAAGTCACAACCTCATTCCGGGGCGATGCAATCATCGTCGTAGGTAATTCGACAACTTGGTTCATTTATTTAAAATGCCACCAATTAAACATGGTTGGTCCCAATGCAATGAACTGAAACGGAATCGCATATATTAAAATACAGCAAAACAACCCACGCGACTCGGATTACTTCAAATAGATTTGATTTGGACCTCATTTCCACCAGAGCTTCAACGTGAGTCATAATAGGCTCCCCAGGGCGCGACTCCAAATAGATGAATATTTATATGAAATCGTTTTTCAGAGCTTAGTAACACTACATGGCCAAAACTTCGATCTGGTAGATAAGAAAATGCTTATTATGAACGCAAATTAAAACTTACCAAGTTAGTTCCGATTCTTTTGGATCGCTGGTTCACTTAAAAATTCTGTTTGACGGAGAGACAAGTCAACCCAAGAGACATAAACAAGTTATTATGGCCATCAACTCTTCCTCAAAATAGTCCCAACTTGAAGCCTAGTGGAGCAAACTAATCTTGCTGTCTCGTGACGAGTCTATTTCCGGTGAGACTAAACAGCATTAGGAACAAACTAATCTTGCTACTGTCGCGTGACGAGTCTATTCCCGTTGAGATTAAACAGCATTAAGAGCAAACTGATGTCCCAGCTGTCTCGTGACGAGTCAATTCACTGAGAGATTAAACATCATTACGATCAAACTGATCTTTCTGCTGTCTCGTGACGAGTTTCTTCCCGGTGAGAATAAACATTAGGAGCAAACTTATCTCGCTGCTGTCGCGTGACGAGTCTATTCCCGGTAAGATTGAACATCATTACGATCAAACTGATCTTGCAGCTGTCTTGTGACCAAGTCTATTTCCGGTGAGATTAAACAGCAGTAGGAACAAACTGATCTTGCTGCTGTCTCGTGACGAGTCTCTTCCCGGTGAGAATAAACAGTATTAGAAGCAAACTGATCTCGCTCCTGTCGCATGACGAGTCTATTCCCGGTAAGATTAAACAGCATTAAGAGCAAAGTGATGTTGCTGTTGTCTCGTGACAAGACTATTCCCTGTGACATAAAACAGCATTACGAGCAAACTGATGTTGCTGCTGTCTCGTGACGAGTCTATTCCCGGTGAGATTAAACATTATTAAGAGCAAACTGATCTTGCTGCTGTCTCGTGACGAGTCTATTCCCGGTGAGATTAAACAGCATTGGGAGTAAACTGATCTTGCTGCTGTCTCGTGACGAGTCTATTCCTGGTGAGATTAAACAACATTAGCTCGTAATCTCTGTTATGTTGACGTCAGGACGATAGCGTTCGAAAAACATGTGAGCGTGGCTACCTTGTGTGTTTCCGCTACTGACTGCAGATGGGGTGGGGCGCGCTGGGGGTCTGGGGATGTTCAGGTATTCATCAAATGGCCAACTTATAGCCCGTTGTTTGCAGGTTTATCTTCAGTGTCTTTAACGTGTAAACCCGCTTATGTCAGTCTCATCAGCTGTTCAAGAACCGTCTCATGTCGGAGTAAAGTGTGAGAGGCGCCAAGGCAAGTCCCCCCGCTATTCAGGGTCCCAGGGTTGGTGTCGCCCAGGTGTGTGATGTGGCCTGGAAGTGGAGACGTGTTCTAGCATGGTTCTGTGCTTGCCGTACCCAGAGGAAACCGAGGGAGCCCAGAGGAGATTTTATTGGTTGCAAGCCCAGTAGGTGGAGACGCCCAACGTGTTGGTGTGTTCTTACTCAGCCCATAAGTGGAGCCCAGGTAGTAGCCTGGTCCCAGAGGTCAATCCCTGAGAGGAAGCCCTTGATTTTATATTATCCCAGAGGTCCACACCCAGTGGTTGGCAGGTGCAGAATTGTTGTTGGTTTGGCGGGCTCCACAACCTTGCCACTTGAACAGCTTGGGTGGGCACTTCACCATCGCTTACAAGCAAATGCCACGTCGCAAATGAATACCGCTTGAATTGTGTGTACTGTTTGCCAGTTAAATATTTAAGACATAAAGGAGCGGTGAGTGAGAGGAGAAAGCCTTCTCCACTCGCCCTCTTTCCGACCAATTATCACCTGACAAAAATACACAGCAAAGCAATGTTATAAAATACACAACATTGCATTGTTATAAAATACACAAAAGTGCAATGTTATAAAATACACAGCAATGTAATGTTATTAATACACAGCAATGCATTGTTATAAAATACACAGCAATGCACCGACAAAAATACACAACAGTGTAATGTTATAAAATACACAGCAATGCAATGTTATAAAATACACAGCAATGCAATGTTATAAAATACACAGCAATGCAATGCTATAAAATATGCCATGTTATCAAATACACAGCAATCCGATGTTATAAAATATACAGCAATGCAATGGTATCAAATACACAGCAATGCAATATTATCAAATACTGAACACTGCTATGCTAAAAAATACACAGCAATGCAATGTTATCAAATACACAGCAATGCTATGCTATAAAATACACAGCAATGCTATGTTATCAAATACACAGCAATCCGATGTTATAAAATATACAGCAATGCAATGGTATCAAATACACAGCAATGCAATGTTATCAAATACACAGCAATGCTATGTGATAAAATACACAACAATGCAATGTTATCAAATGCATAGCGATGCAACGTTATAAAATACACAGCAATGCAATGTTATCAAATACATAGCAATGCAACGTTATAAAATATACAGCAATGCAATGTTATTTACTCGCGCTTTTGCGTGGGAATATTTTTGGAACGCGATCAAATTATATGGTAATCTCTCACCTCTTTTTGACCAAATAATGCTTCAAAAATTTGCTATCCTAATTTTCCGTTCCAAATTTGATTATACGAGCAGAGCATTAAATAAATTGTGAG
Source organism: Gammarus roeselii (assembly GCA_016164225.1). Taxonomy (NCBI): domain Eukaryota; kingdom Metazoa; phylum Arthropoda; class Malacostraca; order Amphipoda; family Gammaridae; genus Gammarus; species Gammarus roeselii. Next base: position 7,252 of record SDVV010032869.1, read on the forward strand.
CAAACGGCAGCCGACCAAACGTCGTTTCATCACAGCAGGAATAGTCTGACGTCACGAGACCGCTGCATGATGCGGAACGGGCGAAGAGCATTCTTGTCTGGTCTTAGAGCTTTGATTCGACACTATTGAAAGGTAACGGCAGGCGACCAAACGTCGTTTCATCACAACAGGAATAGACTAACGTAACGAGACCGCTGCATGATACGGAACAGGTGAAGCGCATACTTGTCTGATCTTTGAGCTGTGAGTCGACACTATTATAAGGTAAAGGGGAGAGTAGAATATTTCAATGGAAGTGACCACAAACGCCGGCTTTAACTGTACACTGCACAGTTAGCGGACCTGCTGCTGCCAGACGACCTAATGACTAGGGGTTAACCATGTAATCCTGACTGTACCTATTCACAGGAAAAAAGGAAACAGCTGATCGTGTCATGAGACTCGAAATAACTTCAAGAGTGCCAAATGTAAATGATAGTGATGCAGAGACTTCCTGCTAAAAATTTGAGGGCGGATATAGTTTTTGAAATATGAGATTCCTGACTAAAGTGAACGTTTCAATGGCATCGCAGAATTCTGTCGAGGCTTCCAAGATGAAGAACAGAATTGTGTTTGCCATGGCAGAAAGTGACATTAGGAAGGGAATATTTCAGTCATTACCACGATATAATGGTAGAGCTAATGGTAAACTTCAACCTGCAGATTGGTATTGGATGATGTTGAGTTTGAACTTTGCACGAGCACAGAACCGATTGGTATTAAATCAACTCGTATCAGTGCACATGAGGAGGTAAATTAACCAATGCACAATTTTCTGACCCAGCTGGTAGCTAAATATAATAAAACAAGCAAACTAGTAACCAAGAATAAATCTAATTGAAACAGCACCAGCCCGACCTGCCACTGCATCAGTTTTTGACCAAGTCTAACAAGGACGGGAGTCTGGAATCCACGATGGGAGAGTGACATCGATAAATTGGGGTTCACTACCAGCTCCACGGTCGCAATGCCAGTCCCAAAGCGCAATGAACTTTTTCGCGAGTGGAAAGCGAAAAAAGTGAACCGCGCAGTTGTGCAGTATTTAAAAGGACAAGTTGAACAAGAGGAACGTTCTGATGACTATAAATACTCCGCCATTGTTATTCCATCAATAAATATCAATAGGAATAACTTCAGTATATCTATAATTCTTAAGCAATATTTAGTAGTCTCATTTATTTCTTGCTAGATTCATAAATAAAAAAAATTACATGTTCAGGAAAAATGGAATAAATATCTATACGACACTTAGCCGATGGGGGGGGGGGGGTGGATTCTACGGCGAATCACATATACTTCTAATTTGTTACAATAAGATCAGCAAAGGTTCAATCATGGCCACCCTGATATTATTGTCCATCGCCTGACATTTTTTCCTCTACGTCGAAGCTATCCGACAGGTAAAGGGTTATGATAGAACAAGCAGCTGGCTCAAATAAATGTTTAAACTGACGGTTCATTACGTCTGCAGGGTAGAGACGAGGTAAGTACAGGCGCTTTGAACACGTGCGTTGGTAGATAAGATAGGATTATTCAGCGTTGGGCCTAAACCGTTGTGGTCGGGACTGAATTTTTGGACTGTTACCGTCGATTTTGAGGCGTGCAAACGCAGAGAGCCACCACACGACTCACAGCCGTCTGTCACTGCCTTACTTCAAGTTCTCGCCCACACAATAAAAACACAAGAACAGTAACTCTCAAGCTAAATACTTCAATAACTTACATCAACATAGGTACTTTTTAATCTGGAAATGGTGCTAACACTAGTACAAACAGAGCAACAATTCAGAATTTATTCTAAGTCTAACTATTTGTCCATTAAACAGGCAACCCTTGATCGACTTCATGGAGAATGCCAGCGTGGGTGTCAGGCATTTATATGTTGCTATATGACTTACGTCGTAGCTCAGAGGAAGTGTATATAGTTACAAAGAAACACTGACACAGATCAAAGGAAATAGGAAGAGATGCAAGGAATCAGAAGTGGATAAAAGTGATAGTAAGAGTAAGGTACAAAGAGGATAATATCAAAACAACATTAAATAATTACATATATAGATTGCAACATTGAAACTTCTAAATAGAACTTTTGGCGATATTTCAACCGGTCTAGACGCATGAATAAAATCGAACATAATCTTTTTTTTTTGTTTAGATGTAGGTAAACAAAAGGGTACAGAATAGCATGCTTATTGATTTAGGAATAATAGCCGTAGGTGAACAACGTTTGATTGGTTGAAGATAACTTCTGGATGAAAAGCCCTTCCTTACGATGCTGCTAAAGATAGGCAGTCTTTAGCAGCATCGTAAGTACTAGCAAGAAGACATTATTCGTTGTACAAATGGAACATTTCCGCGTGAACTGGAAGCAGTAAGCTCATCAGTGATGAATTAAATTTTTCGTTAGGTTATTTAATGACAGTAAATATATTGACAGCAAACTTCAAGAAATTATATTTTATACACTTGACATTTAGAGACGAGATTGTAAGAAGTGCAAAAGGCATGAAAACACCGGCAGCTGAAACACGGAGAAAGAAGAGACTTAACATTTCCGCAAGGCCTGCGTATCCAAGACGGCTATAACGGGAAACCTTGTTAGAAGAGTAGCGACTTAACATTCTCCAGTAACATCTGGCAACACGGCACTCATACTAATATACAATATACAGCTGAATACTTTTAAATTACAAAGACCATTGAACCAATTTAAAAATCAAGTAGGTATGTTTGTTCCTACGCGCTCGGCAGCGGAAGACACATCAGCGACTTTCGGACAGGGAAAGTAATCAGAGACGGTAGCGTCTGCACGTTCAACTAATAAACAATTGCCAACAAGGCATTTACTTACGAATGGTGTTAGTTACTTACGAGTAGTGCTGCTTCACATACCCTAACACAATCACTGACAAAACTGACTGAAAAGATTTCAAACCTGGATTTCTCATTAAGTTAAAATATGTCAAAATGGATTTAGCTTTCGTACGTAGCTACATATTAGTAGCCATCGGCTGTGGACAGTTCTTGTCTGTGCATTAGGATATAATGAGAGGCAGACACCTGGTAGACGGGACTGAACGCGGTAAAGCATTGACAATCAACGTTCCCATAGGTAGAACATCAATTCAGGTAATAAATTGTTTCAATTGAAGTCATCAATAAATCTAAAAACATCATACTTATATGCGAGGCAACCTAATATCAATATAGTGGAATAGCTCACAACACCAACTCGCTTAACCCACAACCAATTTTGATCCACTCTAACAAAAGCAAACTCTCCAACTGGTATGGCTCACAATTCTAGGGCCTCGACGATGAAGATTGCAGAAGAATGTGCTCTGAAGTTCAACCCCTGGTCACAGATCAGACACCGCTGGCGCCTTTGCTGCAACTTTAAAAACAAAAGAGACCAAAATTCCTCCTTCACTGTTTCTTGAGTCTTATCTCAAAGAGACTTGTCTCCCCCCCCCCCATTTCTAACTTTTTCGCTGTTAATAGAGTACCATTCAAGAGACTTCACCCTCCATGACTGTTATTTGAGTTTCCTCTAGGAATGACTGTTCTCTCAGTTGCTGTTACCAGAGTCCTATTCAGCTAGCACGCAACGGTGAGCTCAGTCGTCCAGCATCTCGAGGTACGCACGAGGCACCTTCCCCGTGCGGCCTGCACGAGTCACTTGCACGAAGTCCGAGTTCCCTTCGATGGGCACAAACACCACCTCCTGTGAGCAGGCAAGGGGTGATCGGCTGAATGGATGGAAGGATACAGGCAAGGGGTGATCGGCTGAATGGATGGAAAGATACAGGCAAGGGGTGATCGGCTGAATGGATGGAAGGAAACAGGCAAGGGGTGATCGACTGAATGGATGGAAGGAAACAGGCAAGGGGTGATCGACTGAATGGATGGAAGGATACAGGCAAGGGGTGATCGGCTGAATGGATGGAAGGAAACAGGCAAGGGGTGATCGACTGAATGGATGGAAGGATACAGGCAAGGGGTGATCGACTGAATGGATGGAAGGATACAGGCAAGGGGTGATCGGCTGAATGGATGGAAGGATACAGGCAAGGGATGATC
>SDVV010032870.1:0-11370 GCA_016164225.1 Gammarus roeselii
GCAAACTGGAGGAGCGCAAACTGAGGAGCGCAAACTGAGGAGCGCAAACTGGAGGAGCGCAAACTGTGGAGCGCAAACTGAGGAGCGCAAACTGTATAGCGCAACCTGAGGAGCGCAAACTGGAGGAGCGCAAACTGAGGAGCGCAAACTGGAGGAGCGCAAACTGAGGAGCGCAAACTGAGTAGCGTAAACTGAGAAGCACAAACTGGACAAGCGCAAACTGAGGAGCGCAAACTAGAGAAGCGCAAACCGTGGAGAGCAAACTGAGGAGCGCAAACTGAGGAGCGCAAACTGAGGAGCGCAAAATGAGAAGCGCAAATTGAGGAGCGCAAACTGAAGGAGCGCAAACTGAGGAACGCAAATTTAGGAACGTAAACTGGAGGAGCGCAAACTGAGGAGCGCAAACTGGAGGAGCGCAAACTGGAGGAGCGCAAACTTAGGAACGCAAACTGAGGAGCGCAAACTTGAGGAGCGCAAATTGAGGAGCGCAAACTGAGGAGTGCAAGCTGAGGAGCGTAAACTGAAGAGCGCAAACTAAGGAGTGCAAACTGGAGGAGCGCAAACTGAGGAGCGCAAACTTGAGGAGCGCAAATTGAGGAGCGCAAACTGGAGGAGCGCAAACTAGAGAGCGCAAACTGAGGAGCGCAAACTGGAGGAGCGCAAACTAAAGAGCGCAAACTGAGGAGCGCAAACTGGAGGAGCGCAAACTAAAGAGCGCAAACTGAGGAGCGCAAACTAAAGAGCGCAAACTGAGAAGTGCAAACTGGAATAAATTACTTGAAGACATTTCCAATCCCTCATATGGGTGAACCATAGCAACAAATAAAATTGACTCATTAGTTAGACAATTGGATGAATGTGGGTATTCCCTTCATCAGATAGGCCATGTAGAGTAGGAGGCTCGAAATAAATAAACAATATTACTATTCACGTCTTCCTCCAATCATACATTCACTCATCTTCGCAAGTTGATATTCACAGTTGGGTGTTCTAATTTGCGATAATATATCTTTTCAGAATCAGTGTTGAAATTTACTAATTAATATTTTGTACGTACAAAAAAGTATCCAAATTAAAAGAGGCTTCTATCCACGACGGTAACTATATGAAGTTCCTACACGCACATGTTAGGCGTGCACGGAGGTCTATCATGCCTAACACGCACATGTTAGACATGCACGGAGGTCTATCATGCCTAACACGCGCATGTTAGACACGCATGGAGGTCTATCATGCCTAACACGCACATGTTAGGCACGCACGGAGGTCTATCATGCCTAACACGCACATGTTAGGCACGCACACAAGTATTAACATAAGTGGTTAATAGTCACAGGTATTAACATAAGTGGTTAATAGTCAAAGGTATTAACATAAGTGGTTAATAGTCACATGTACTAACATAAGTGGTTACTAGTCACAGGTATTAACATAAGTGGGTAATAGTCACAGGTATTAACATAAATGGTTAATAATCACAGGTACTAACATAAATGGTTAGTAATCACTGGTATTAACATAAATGGTTAATAGTCACAGGTATTAACATAAATGGGTAATATTCATAGGTATTAACATAAATGGTTAATAGTCACAGGTATTAACATAAGTAATTAATAGTCACAGGTATTAACATAAATGGTTAATAGTCATATGAATTAACCTAAGTGGTTAGTAGTCACAGGTATTAAAATAAATGGTTAATAGTCATAGGTATTAACATAAGTGGTTAATAGTCACAGGCATTAACATAAATGGTTAATAGTCACAGGTACCAACATAAATGGTTAATAGTCACAGGTATTAATAAAAGTGGTTAGTAGTCACAGGTATTAACATAAGTGGTTAATAGTCACAGGTATTAACATAAATGGTCAACAGTCGCGGTATTAACATAAGTGGTTAATAGTCACAGGTATTAACATAAATAGATAATAATCACAGGTATTAACATAAATGGTTAATAGTCACAGGTATTAACATAAGTGGTTAATAGTCACAGGTATTAACATAAATGCTTAATAGTCATATGTATTAACATAAATGGTGAATAAAAAACCGGGAAGTTAAAGAAGGTTCCTTATCAGATCCTTTCTGCATGTATTCACAAACAGCAGTTTCCTCGTATTTGCCGTGGCTCGAACTCACAACATGCAGCATCCAATCGGGTACGCTATGTGTAGTTGTGTGCGCTATGTAGTCAGGTATAGGCTATGTAGTCGGGTAGGCTATGTAGTCGAGTAAGCTATGTTTTCGGGTATAGTTCATGTAGTCGGGTAGGTTATATAGTCGAGTAAGCTATGTAGTCGGGTATAGGCCATGTAGTCGGGTAGGCTATGTAGTCGAGTAAGCTATGTTTTCGGGTATAGGTCATGTAGTCGGGTAGGTTATGTAGTCGAGTAAGCTATGTAGTCGGGTATAGGCCATGTAGTCGGGTAGGCTATGTATTCTGCACCTGAAGCCGAAATAAGTATTTAAGGTCGGTACAAAAATCCTTACTGTTTGTATCATGGGGCTTGTGTACGTGCCCGGTGGTGGCCGTAATAAGACAATTTGTATTCAAACGCAATAACCGACATTATTTTCTTGAGCACCTCTGCTTGCTGAACTTATGCCCATAGACGGAACCGTTGCTAACAGCTGTGGGGTGACCACAGGAGGTTAAAACGTCATGAGAATTATTTGTACAACAACTTTTCTGTTGATCATGGTTTAGAGAAGTCTCAATTCATCAAAGATATACAGAAGCTTGTGTTCAGCTAAGTCTCGATTGTCGAGACCTCAGAGAAGTCTCTGTTCAACCACGTCTCTGTTGATCAATGCATTATAAAAGTCTCTGTTCATCAACGTCTCTGTTAATCAAGGCATCATAAAAGTATCTGTTCAGCAACGTCTTTGTTGATCAAAGCACCATACAAGTCTCTGTTTATCATCGTCTCTCTTGATCAAGTCATCATAAAAGTCTCTGCTTAACAGCGTCTCTGTTGATCAAGGCATCGCAAAAGTCTCTGTTGATCAAGGCATCATAAAAGTCTCTGTTTAACAACGTCTCTGTTGATCAAGGCATCATAAAAGTCTCTGCTTAAGAACGTCTCTGTTGATCAAAGCATCATTGGAACCGATGTTCAACATCACCTCTGTTAATCAAGGTCTCCAAAAAGTCTCTGTTCAACAACGCTTCTATCGATCAAAACATCGTAATATTATTAAAAACATTTTAGGTCTATTTTTAACAACGTTTCTCTTCCTAATGCCTCCTAAAAGTCTCTGCTCAACATCGTCTCTGTTGATTATGGACTCATAAAAGCCTCTATTCAACCATTTTTGTGTTGATCAAGGATTCATAAAAGCCTCCGAACAACGAGGCTTTTCTGTTCAACAACCGTTCTGGTCAACAATGGCTTCTGTTCAACTATGTTTAAGTTCAACATGGTTTTGGTCCAACAAGGTCTGTCAGCTATGCCTCTGTCCACCAAGGTTCACCCTGACCTCTCTTCTCTAACGGTTATCCTAAGCCGTACAGATCTTCAGAACATTACACTTCACCGCCAAAGGATATTCTTATGCAGACTGGTCCTTCGATTTGAACAGTAACTGAGATATTATCTCAAGCATGTTCGATGATCATGTACATCGCTGCCACCTGGCGGTTGTTTCCAGGCAACCGTCTTTGTGAGGGGCGACATGGCGGCGATGCGTTCATGGCAGCAAATCAAACCATTAAGCTGTCTCCTTCACCAGGTGCTGCCGCGAATACAAAACGACAGCATTCCTGGCGAAACTTGCATTCCAAGATCGAATCATGACTCGAATCATGACTTGGATTAGATGTGTATTCGATATTTGAGGAATTCTTTGTAACACAACAGAATACCATCAGGCATCTCGTGAATAAATGTTTTGTATCCATATTGTTTATTATTATTAGGTCGTGTCTGGGGTCATGACTCCATGTCTCGTTACTCAAATCAAGAGCGGATGTGTCTGGAGGAGGAGACGGTGTCGGGGACACGTAGGCTCAAGGATGTTCTCAAGGATCCTTGATTCAGATTCCTTAGGCGCCCTGGTGACTCAACAAAGAACTACATACTTGATAAGTGGTGCGATGTTATGAAAACGACGTCTTCTAAGATATTCTGAGAGAAATCTCACTGAAGACAACGTAAAGGCGTTTATTTTTCTCGTATTGGGTTCATTTTATTTCGACGTCCTGCGTGAAAAAAATATCTAGAATATTTTCCTCGTCGCTTGTGAACATCAAACGTGACCCTTGGTTTGGCGTTCAATCTTTTGCAAGTTTGGTTGCTTGTTCACGGCCCGCTGTCAGTATCATGGAAGACTCTTTAGAGGAAGACGTATATCAAAAGTCCCAACGCTCTTTTTGAAAAATTGATCCAGGTACTTCGCCTTCACCAGAGAGGCTTTGGTACTTAAATCGTTGTGAAAATCGTCGAACATCTTCTGAATATTCGCGCAATTATAAATTTACTTGTTTCAAAGCAGAAGATCACCAGCTACCAGCCGAGGACGTTCACCAGCTACCAGCGGAGGGCGTTCATCAGCTTCCCACAGGAGGCGTTCACCAGCTACCAGCAGAGGACAGAGGACGTTCACCAGTTACCAGCAGAGTACGTTCACCAGTTACCAGCAGAGGACGTTCTCCAGCTACCAGCGGAGGGCGTTCACCAGCTTCCCACAAGGGGCGTTCACCAGCTTCTCACAGGGGGCGTTCACCAGCTACCAGTAGTGGGCGTTCACCAGCTACCAGCAGAGGACGTTTACCCGCTACCAGCAGAAGACGTTCTCCAGCTACCAGCGGAGAGCGTTCACCAGCTACCAGCAGAGGACGTTCACCAGCTGCCCGCAGAGAACGTTCACCAGCTACAAGCAGAGGACGTTCACCAGCTACAAGCAGAGAACGTTTTCCAGCTACCAGCATAGGGCGTTCACCAGCTATCGCAGGAGGCGTTCACCAGCTACCAGCAGAGGACGTTCATCAGCTACCAGCATAGGGCGTTCACCAGCTATCGCAGGAGGCGTTCACCAGCTACCAGCATAGGGCGTTCACCAGCTATCGCAGGAAGCGTTCACCAGCTACCAGCAGAAAACTTTCATCAGCTACCAGCAGAGGACGTTCACCAGGTACGAGCTGAGGACGTTCATTAAAAAGCTACTAGAAGAAGACGTTCACCAGCTACCAGCAGAGGACGTTCATTATATAGCTACCAGTAGAGGACGTTCAACAGCTACCAGCAGATGACGTTCACCAGGTACCAGTAGGGTTCATTCACTAGCTACCAGCAGAGGGCGCTCATCAGCTACCAGCAGACGACGCTTACCAGCTACCAGCAGAGGGCGTTTACCAGCTACCAGTAGAGGACGTTCACCAGCTACCAGCAGAAGACGTTCACCAGCTACTAACAGAAGACGTTCACCAGCTACCAGCAGAGGACGTTCACCAGCTACCAGCAGAGGACGTTCTCCAGGTACCAGCAGAGGACGTTTATTATATTACAACCAGCAAAGAACGTTGACCAGCTACCAGTTGAGGGCGTTCACTAGCTACCAGCAGCGGGCGTTCACCAACTACCAGCAGAGGACGTTCAACAGTTACTAGCAGAAGACGTTCACCAGCTACCGGCAGAAGGCGTTCACAAGCTACCAGCAGAGAGCGTTCACAAGCTACCAGCAGAGGACGTCCATCAGCTACCTGCAAAAGACGTTCACCAGCTACCAGTAGAAGGCGTTCACCAGCTACCATCAGAGGGCGTTCACCAGCTATCTGCAGGGGACATCCACCAGCTACAAGCAGAAGGCGTTCGCCAGCTTCCAGCAGAGGACGTTCACCAGCTTCAGCAGAGGGCGTTCACCAGCTACCAGCAGAAGGCGTTCACCAGCTACCATCAGAAGGCGTTCAGTAGCTACCTGCAGAGGACATCCACCAGCTACTAGCAGAAAGCGTTCACCAGCTACAGCAGAGGACGTTCACCAGCTACCAGCAGAGGACGTTCACCAGGTACCAGCTGAGGACGTTCATTATATAGCTACCAGTAGAGGACATTCACCAGCTACCAGCAGATGACGTTCATCAGCTACCAGTTAAGGGTGTTCACTAGCTACCAGCAGAGGGCGTTCACCAGCTACCAGCAGACGACGCTTACCAGCTACCAGCAGAGAACGTTCACCAGCTATCGCAGAAGGCGTTCACCAGCTACCAGTAGAAGGCGTTCACCAGCTACCAGCAGAGGACGTCCAGAAACTGAACTGATTCAAGTGAGAAGATTCTGTATAAAGTCTTTCGTATCATATATTATGTATACCTTGTATCATTGATTCGCTGACCATATTTGTGCGTGAAGCCTGGATACAGAGCCTCAAAAAGAGATACAGCAGGTGACTCTGAGACACACCTTCTTATTACATAGTGCCAGCTTCTATACCTCCACGAGAGCTGGTGCAAGCCATGCTGCATGCTAATTTTTGCTGTATCCAGACAACGGAGCAATTGTTCACCCCAGCAGCAGCTGGTCCAGTTTGTTTGACGTCATCTCGATTGCAGTTATTGCAGTTTTTAAGACCACTTCACTGCCGTCCGAGGTTATTCGGGCTACAACGTCGCAAACCCTACAGCAACGGACGGCAGCTGACAACTTGTCAATTTGGCTCTACCGCAAGTCAAACACATTCCTTAGGATTGGTTACTTTGGCTCTACCGCACGTCAAACACATTCCTTAGGATTGGTTACTTCGGCTCTACCGCATGTCAAACACATTCCTTAGGATTGGTTACATTGTCTCTACTGCACGTCAAACACATTCCTTAAGATTATTTACTTTGGCTCTACCGCACGTCAAACACATTCCTCAGGATTGGTTACTTTGGCTCTACCGCACGTCAAACACATTCCTTAGGATTGGTTACTTTGGCTCTACCGCACGTCAAGCACATTCCTTAGGATTGGTTGCTTTGGCTCTACTGGATATCAAACACATTTATTAGGATTGGTTACTTTGGCTCTACTGCACGTCAAACGCATTACTTAGGATTGGTTACTGCGGCTCTACCGCACGTCAAACACATTCCTCAGGATTGGTTACTTTGGCTCTACTGCACGTCAAACACATTCCTTAGGATTGGTTACTTTGGCTCTACCGCAAGTCAAACACATTCCTTAGGATTGGTTACTTTGGCTCTACCGCAAGTCAAATACATTCCTTTGGATTGGTTACTTTGGCTCTACCGCAAGTCAAACTCATTCCTTAGGATTGATAACTTTGACTCTACTGCACGTCAAACACATTCCTTAGGATTGGTTACTTTGGCTCTACTGCACGTCAAACACATTAATTAGGATTGGTTACTTTGACTCTACCGCATGTCAAACACATTCCTTAGGATTGGTTACTTTGGCTCTACGACACGTCAAACACATTCCTCAGGATTGGTTACTTTGGCTCTACCGCAAGTCAAACACATTCCTTAGGATTGGTTACTTTGGCTCTACCGCACGTCAAACACATTCCTTAGGATTGGTTACTTTGGCTCTACCGCACGTCAAACACATTCCTTAGGATTGGTTACTTTGGCTCTACCGCACGTCAAGCACATTCCTTAGGATTGGTTGCTTTGGCTCTACTGAATGTCAAACACATTTATTAGGATTGGTTACTTTGGCTCTACTGCACGTCAAACGCATTCCTTAGGATTGGTTACTGCGGCTCTACCGCACGTCAAACACATTCCTCAGGATTGGTTACTTTGGCTCTACTGCACGTCAAACACATTCCTTAGGATTGGTTACTTTGGCTCTACCGCAAGTCAAACACATTCCTTAGGATTGGTTACTTCGGCTCTACCGCAAGTCAAACACATTCCTTTGGGTTGGTTACTTTGGCTCTACCGCAAGTCAAACACATTCCTTAGGATTGGTTACTTGGCTCTACTGCACGTCAAACACATTCCTTAGGATTGGTTACTTTGGCTCTACCGCAAGTCAAACACATTCCTTTGGATTGGTTACTTTGGCTCTACCGCAAGTCAAACACATTCCTTAGGATTGGTTACTTGGCTCTACTGCACGTCAGACACATTCCTTAGGATTGGTTACTTTGGCTCTACTGCACATCAAACACATTACTTAGGATTGGTTACTTTGGCTCTACTGCACGTCAAACACTGTGGGAAGCATTTCTCATACCCTGCCAACTAAGACATTCCATTGCTAACCTATGTGTGTATTCGAATCGTAAAGGAAGTCTGGTCGTCATCGGTTTGGGCATTCCTGAGGTGGGGAGGGTAGAAACCCCCACTCCCTCCATCCCCGATCTGTCAGCCGCTGTGTGCGGTTTCCTTCCTCTCGAATCATACTAGGCGTGTAAATAAATAAGATTGAAGTAGTACATGTCAATGAGAATAAAGTAATGGAAATGAGTAACGTTCCAGGTAAATCTCTACGTATGAGATAATGAAGATTATTATAGTGCAGTAGCTAGTTACAATCTTTTGAGTGAAAGCGTTAAACCGTGGTCGGAGCAATGTAAGCGAATAGGGCTGTACCAAGCCGCTGCTAGATGGCGTATTTGCCGTCAAGTTGGCTCCCCTAATCCGAGAAAGCTTGTTGTGTTTTGAAATCAGTGCAGAGTGGACATATGTCCCGAAGCTCCGACCAAGCGGATAATGTCTCCAATAATACTCCCGTCAATGCATCAAGACGATGCTAAGTTTTAAATTAAGACGCCCAATGACTAGAAGTATTGTAGCTAAATAGAATTCTAGGTAGCCTATTCTAACCCCTTTTTAGGTAGGATACTCTAGATGTAGTTAGTTCTAGCAACTGTAGCTACACCATAGACGTGACAGTATTGAAGACGATGGCCGAAGGCAAGATGGCGTCATGTAATTAAAAAGCCTTAAAGTAAATCATTTAAACTAATTACAAATGAAGTATACCAAGTGCCCCCAAATCCTCAGTCTGGATTTTATGGTGCTATGTCTAAAGGCTTACGATTCCAGTCTCAGAAGATGGTAAAGGTAAAGACTTTAAAATAAATATATGAAAGTTTTAAAGCAAAACGGTCGGGTAAAAAGAAAATGCGAAGATGAATCCCGACCACAAACACATTCCTTAGGATTGGTTATTTTGGATCTATCACACGTCAAGCACATTCCTTGGGATTGGTTACTCTGGCTTTACCGCACGTCAAGCACATTCCTCAGGATTGGTTACTTTGGCTCTACTGCACGTCAAGCCCATTCCTTAGGATTGGTTACTTTGGCTCTACTGCACGTCAAACACATTCCTTAGGATTGGTTATTTTGGCTCTACTGCACGTCAAGCACATTCTTTAGGATTGGTTACTTTGGCTCTACTGCACGTCAAGCCCATTCCTTAGGATTGCTTACTTTGGCGCTATTGCACGTCAAGAACATTCCTTAGGATTAGTTACCTTGGCTCTAATGCACGTCAAGCACAGTCCTTGGGATTGTGTCATGTATGCTGAGATCATTGATTGCGGTGTTGTTTCAAGGGTCAGAAGATGGCACACAATTCTATAGGCTGTGTCAGGAGGCATAGACAGGTTCAACAAGTGTGCTATAGATTTTATATATTCTTGAACAATAGCGTTCACGACTGTTCCGTTGAGGCATCAGCCAGGACAGACTAACGTTAACCATACAAATTGAAATGAATCATTTCAAATTCGGTTTATCGATTGTTTATATTATAAGAACGTTTAGACATTTAATTTCGTCACTAGAAATTTAGCCACCACCGCTTGCTAACACCAATTTCAGTCGTTTATTTAGTAACTCGTCCAGTGGCGGGTCACGAGATACTGGCGTTTGACGTCACGACGTCAGAGCTGCCGTGAGTTGAGAGTTTGCAGCAAATGTTCCTTCCAAATCTATACAGCTTGGCTGTACAGTTGCAGTCAACAATTTCAGGATACATTTCACACATTTTTCAAAATTAAGGGAGCGTTTCCGTCTGTCGACCTGTTCCTATTTGGAAAGACTTTCTACTATAATAAAATTGTATTTTAACTGCGAATTGTAGGATCTCTTCATATTTTTTAACTCATGCCGAAATTAAACGACAAACGGTGCTTGAACCTTGGTGTTGCTTGCTGGGAATTCTTCTTTCAGTTTTTATGGTTGCCATCGTGTATTTATTTTATTTATAGTTTACATCATTGTTATCGCGTACCTATTGTAATATGTGTGCTCAGGAAGGGCGAGCGTGCTCTGCTGTCAGTGTTGGCCACCAAGTTTTAAACAGCCAACAAACATGCGCCAACATGCAGACTTCCGATCAGTTCAAATCGAGGATTTAAGGATGAATGATTGATTGAGCAGCCAAATCCTCAACTTTCTTGGGCACGTCCTTACCCGTGAGACATGAGTCATCCCTCAAAGTTACGACACATATTTGGCATAGCCCGATCCTCGTAGTTGTCGTAGTGCATAGTTAGCATGGGTCGTGCAACATCGTTGGCATAGCAATGGATGCACGAATGAAGCAGCGCACATTCGAGCAGCGAGACCGTGCAAGCGGTGTCGAGGAAGCTCGAAATAAGGGACTAAGCCATCCGTGAAATAAGTACAGCCTCCTCTGGTTAAGTACAGACTTCATGTGAGTTTAATCAAAGTACGTCAACGGCATCTAGGTATTATATAATTGAGTTCGAGATGACGTCACACATCCTGACCCAGCCGCCGCCAGGATAATACATTGCGTCGTAGTCGTGATGCTGAAAAAATAAAAGTGTGGGAGGGGAGTCATCGCTTACAAATATGCGCGTTCAAGTAAAATGTAGTGGTAGTTTGTAACGAATTCACATGCATAGGGGGAGGGGGTCATGGCTACGTACGCCACTGCCGTGCTGGTATAGACCAACAGTCACCCTACCCATAGTGATTGATGAGGAAGGTATCTTGCTTAGCGCCTCTTGACAGCCACTTTCACTGGGTGCTAGGATTGGGTCCTGCAAGAGTGTGTGTGTCTTAAGTTTAGTGATGTGTGTGTGTCTTAAGTTTAGTGATGTGTGTGTGTCTTAAGTTTAGTGATGTGTGTGTGTCTTAAGTTAAGTGATGTGTGTGTGTCTTAAGTTCAGTGATGTGTGTGTGTCTCAAGTTCAGTGATGTGTGTGTGTCTTAAGTTCAGTGATGTGTGTGTGTCTTAAGTTTAGTGATGTGTGTGTGTTTTAAGTTTAGTGATGTGTGTGTGTCTTAAGTTTAGTGATGTGTGTGTGTCTTGAGTTTAGTGATGTGTGTGTGTCTTAAGTTTAGTGATGTGTGCGTGTCTTAAGTTTAGTGATGTGTGTGTGTCTTGAGTTTAGTGATGTGTGTGTGTCTTAAGTTTAGTGATG
>SDVV010032871.1:0-11370 GCA_016164225.1 Gammarus roeselii
TATTTACATATGTGCGTGTGTATATATATATATATATATATATGTATATGGCTGTAAGAAAACATGCACAATGTTCCTATAATGTTCAAAGCGTGTAGATTTGCCACGGTGATAGATGTCCGTGAGGTATGCGGTGCTTGTTCGAAATTGAATCAATAGCCACTGTTGTACATCTCATGTGAAACTATGATCGGCAAAATTATTGCCAAGTGGAACGAAACAAAATAACGTTGTTTCTTCTCGAATAGCGAAACACATGGTAAAGGTTTTATTGGATATTAGAATACGTGAGTAGTTTTTTCAAATATATTTTACCGACAGAACAGTATTTGGCAGTACACTCTAAATCAAACAACTCTTGCATGAAGTACAAAGGTATCTGCGGTGCCTTGCGAGTTAGTCATTGCGAGAGAGCGATGCGGCATTCCGAAATTTTGTTCCGTCAGCTGATCGATTATGCCATCTCAGTCGGCAACTTAGAAGAGAAATATTTATCAAGCAGGTTACGTTGGCAAGCTGAACAACAACTTATTCCAATGATGTATAGTTAGGTTTTAGGTATCGTAAATGACAATCATTCTGAAGTGTAATAAATATAAAATCTTTTATTCACGAGATGCCTCGTGGTATACTGTCGTTATTTCATACCCTAGTCGCCAATAAGATTGTTCTTCAAAAGTCTAGCGTGCATTTGCCAGCTAAGCTAGAGGTTCAACATGGTTTACATCTTGGTACAGACATGACTTACATCATGGTTTACAACTTGATATGGCATGGCGGTGACGTCACGGTGTCGGATTCTACGCGAACACTCCTCGATCCCAAGTCCCTCACCACCAGACGGTCTCTTGAATTACCCTTAACTGAATTTTGTGACTAATTTATTGAATGTTTAGCATGGGTTGTTAACCAAATTTTCCTTCAAATGGTTACACATGTTATCTCCTAGGGCCTCAGGACCCTCATGTGAAATAATACATTCGAACTTTTGAGAAAAAACATGATTGAGCACTACCGTTTTTTCATGAAGGAGCCTGGCATTTACAGAACCAGGGAATGAGATCAGAATTGTGTCCATGGTTCTACAATTGAGGCACGTTAATTTATTCCATTTTTTTTAAAATAAATATTGGTGTTTCGTGCTAGTCCTCCATGAATAGGTTAACAATTAGTATTCAAACAAAATCATTATTCCACTGCATACCAAACGAATTGTATGAACATGTACCTGAATAAATATTGAATATTTCCTAGGATATATGGGACATTGTCCATTACTGTGCCAGAATGTGACCGAAGATCATGGACACAATTCTGATCTCCTTAAATCACCACCCCCCATCCCCTCCAATCCCACCCCCTCATCTTGCACTTGTTCCACCTTGGAACGAGCAGCGGAAGCTGAAACCTAGAAGGCTTCAATGAACGATGAGTTCGACGTCGTTGAAATGACTACTTGTCGACGGTTGTTCCCTACAGAGGAAGAGAACGTTTGTAGAACATAAAACTGGCTGGTCGATTGTTCTTGCCGTGATAAAATAATTCTTATCAGACAGAACTATGGATTTATATATACATCAGGTATTTCTGACTCCGTAGGACCGTCGTGGTCGAGTGGTTAGCGTGTCCAACTGCAGTGGCAGGTGCTGCATGTCGCGAGTTCGAGCCTCGGCATGGACACTGTGGTCGTGTGGCAGGGAGATTGGGCGCCTTCCCCCTCTATGTCAGCCTAACTCAGCCACCCTCCTAATTAGGGAGATCCGGCTGTATTTATATACAAATATGAGTCCGTATCGAATGTGGCAATGATGTATCGTGCATTAGCTGCCCCTCAGCAACAAACGAACTTCCTGTTCCTTTTCCTGCACATAACTAATTCAAATTCGTAAATTAATGTTGAAGAAGAATGAGACTGACTTGAATAGTTAATAAATAGAGACGGGTTTTAAGCAAATAATTAAGGAATGAAGTAAAAAGAATCAGGTGCATCGATAATCTTATTTTAATTGGACGTAGTTTCAATGGAAGTGAAGCATAAAATAACGGACATGGAAGATCGTACGCTTTGAATGCCAACTTATCATCATTCACGAGTAATGTTCGAAACGGTCAAGATGCCGTGGAATACTAACGAACGAGTCGAGTTCGTATGTTAACGCTTCTCCGTTCTCCAATAATAAAATGTAGAGTCCAAATACCCTAACGCAAGCCTGATGGGAATTTGTGGACTGGTAATTTGACACTTTTTGTTATGGTAGTTATATTCAACTCTAGCTTTTAAAAGAATTGTGGATGCCAGCGATACAGATACACACAAGGCCGGCTGAAGGCAAGGTGCACCTCACACTCCTCTCATCCACTGACGCACAAATAATCTTAGTTCTTTAGCACTTAGGGGTCTGGTCAGGACCCCGCAACACACAATTCCAGTAAGGAAGGTCCGAGATCAGAGTCGATCAACAATAGGGCCGGCAGCGCCTACTGGCTTACCCTTGCTGCGGCATGTATGTTAGGCCCTCCCACTCACGTCCATCCCGGTTCTTTACGGGACACGAAGGGCGGGAAATTCCTAAGAGCTGTGTCAATTTCGTCCATTCACAGCCATCTCTATTCACGCCAATACAATGCACGTTATCTCGTTACCTTCACCTATATGTCCCTCTTTCCAAATGACTGTTTACCGCCATCAATCCACCTACACTTCGGGGTACCTCTAGTCCTACGTTCACTCACCTTCGCTTTCATCACCCTTTTCACCAGCCATCTCATAAAACCTGAATCTACTCTGTACTCCCTCACCATCTGCGTTCGAATTCAAACAACGTCATTATTTATACTATCCCTCAACGTCACTCTGGCCTTGCTCTTCAAACATTTCATTTTGAAAAAAATCCACCTTATTTCTTCTGCTCTCACTTCCATGTCTCAGCCTCAGCGACGTGAAGCAGAGTTGAGACACCTACACCTCTAACAACCTTCTCTTTGCTCCCTCAAAAACCGTTCTGTTGCTCAGTACATTCTTCAGTTCACCCAACACCGCACACCCTTTCTCCACACGAGATTTCACTTTAAATTGTACAAGTTCAGACTTCACCACGTGTTAGAAAAGGTTCTTAAAGCACTTGACTTTCTCCAATAACTCAGCATTTCGTGGGACACTGATTCTGCTCGCATAGAATTTCCTTTGAAAATTAATTACTTGACTTGGTGTGAGCAAGTTTACTTGGGTGCCTTGCGATTCATTACTTCCCTCGATCAACGTGTCTCTGAATGTAGCTACCCATAAATATGTATGAACTGATGCATAACAAACATTACATTACCCGTCAGTGGAATGCATTGAATCACTGAGTGTAATCCATTTCATTCAGAACACACCCCTCGAGATAACCTCACCTCACCCTCACCATGCTTAGATAGCTAACATCGCTTGGCACAACGAGTGGCGGTGACTGAGCTACGAGTGGGGTGGATGATGAGAGGGGAAATGATCCACCGTAGACAATCGCCGTTCAGCTCTTCTTTGTTCTGGACGGGCAGTCGTTATCACAAGTAGAAACGTTTCACATTGACGTAAATTACTTATACAAGCATCCGTGAGTATCGATGCCTTGTACTATTTATTCGTTAAGGCAATCTAGAATCACTGAGCACGATGAAGTCCTAATGTAGTTTATTAGTAATAGTGAAGCAACATACAGTTCCGACAGAAAGATGAGATACAACCTTGTCATTTGTACGCTATAAAAACAAACACACCTCGATATGAAACATAAAAATCCCGGTTTGTTGAGAAAGAAAGGCAAATAATTAGAGAAAGGGACAGGACAGGGGATGATCTGAAGGGAGCACTAAGTGTGATGAAAGTTAAAGGAAATCGATGAAGAAAAATAGGGACAAAGGGGTCTTTCAAGTAGCTAGAATTCAACCTACTTAGAATATCGCTGGGGAGTAATGCTGAGATGTGGCGCGACCACTTTAGTGGTATAATCGATACTCAACAACGATGCTGACTCGAATATTGTTAGTGAGGTGCTTAACCAGGAAAACATTAATAATTATGATGAAGTCAGTATGAGGGAACTTAGTTCAGCAGTTAGGAAATTAAAAAGGCAAAAGCTGTTCGGAATTAGGGTATACCAGCGGACGTTTTGGGGTAGGGTACCGTTCAATCACTCCATGCCATGACTATTTTCTTCACTGACTGCCTTATGTCTAACTACTCACCAAAGCTACATATGGATGTAGTTGTCAAACGTATTAAAAACAAAGACAACATGAGCGACATATGTAGGCAACTACAGAACAATATCAATTGCTACTGTCGCATCTAAACTGCTACAAATTGTGATTCAGAACAGACTTGGTGAATGTCTCCAAACAAAATCAAACCAATTTGGCTTTAGGCCTCGACATGGCACGGAAATGACTATTTTTACCTTAAAACAAACTCATATTATTTTGTCAGTAGAATCTCGTCAATGTACTTGTGTTTTCAAGATGCCAAGAAAGCCTTTGGCCGCGTTAATCATTGGGAACTGTTCAAATACTAATTGAAAGGGGGACGCCTGTGCACGTCGTATGACTACTGAAATACTGGTACCAACAACAACAATGTGAGGAGCGGTGGGGAACTTCAACATCAAATCCGTTCCGAATAACCAATGGAATAAGGCAGGGAGGTATTTTTTCGCCCCTTCTATCCACTGTGTATGTAGGCAGCACATCCGAGCGTCTGGCTCTTAGCTGTGTTGGATGTCATATTAGCGACTGCTGTTTTAACGCAAACAGCTATGCCGACGATATGGTTCTCCTGACTTCTCATGTAGATGCTCTTCAAATGATGATAATGATATGCGAGGCGGAGGCCGCAACGCTAGATATTGAGTACAATACTAGCAAATCTGTTTTTTATGCTAGAAAAATCACCAAGCCAAGTATCCAGTTCCAAATGAATATATTAAATAGTACTCAGATGGATTATGTGGTTATTTTTCCCTACTTAGATCACTTTATAAGAAACAACCGGTGTGATGATAGACATCTCCAACAAATTCGAAAATCAAATGCAGTTGGCAATCAGCATATAAGCAACATTAGCTTCTGCACATCCGATGTTGAAATACAGTTTTTTAAAACCAACTGCAACCTACCCTATCTATTGTAACTCACTGTGATGTAAATTGACGAGAGTCCCTATCAGTAAACTAAGAGTATCTAATCAAACTAATCAAACTAAGAGTTTGATTGGTGTCCCTAGAGATAGATTGATAGCTTAGTATTTTCACGATATGATGCTGACAAAGGTACGAGCTAGATAAGGTACCTATAGCCTCCAGAAGCGTATTATAAAATCTAATAATCTCTTCCTGGAAGCTATATGTGATATTAAGGGATACGAATTATCTCCGATGGAATTGGGGTGGGACAGAATTCTTCTGATGCAGGAAGATTCCGATACAAATAGATGTAATGCTTGACTCCCATCTACCTATATATGCATATGGAGACATTGAATATGTTGGCCGACTGGTGGCTATATACTTTACCTCTCTAATAAGGAATTGTCTTATACTCATATTCATGTTGGAAAGTGACAAAATGTAACCATGCCCACTTGTTTCTTAAATACTGAATTTATGTCGATTTTTCATTACTATTTTGTCTCCACGTAGGTTCTTAATGTGCGTATTTGAATGGATTGGCAGGAACGCTGTAGTAAACTTGCTTCTTTGTAGGTGTTATTGTACCATCAAGTACTTCAGTACAAACATTTTTTTTTATGAATCAACATCCCCGGCCTCGATCTCCCACACAATTTGCTACCTCATTCCCCACTTTACAGTCAGGACCCTATTTGTTATTTTGGCTATCTACCCCAGTTTCCCCTGCCATGCCCTAGCAGTAATGCCATTTTATCCCTCACGACCCCTTCCCCTTGAGCATACCCCACGCACCCCCCTCTACTTCAGCCACAATTGCATTCACAAACTAGGCGAGGCGTAGCAGCCCACCCCCCACATTCCCCGAGTAGTGAGAACGTGAAATCGACTGCCGGAAAAAGAGCAAACGGATCCTGTGGCTGTCCGGTGCCGTTATTTCGTTCATGACGTGATACAACTGCATTTGATCCGCCAACCTTTCCTTGTCTCACTCAACACGCGCGTGTCGGTGGGCATCAAGGATATCTGGCGGTGCGCTGGCGCGATTGCCACCACCGCATGTGAAACCCGGAGCAAAGCAACACCCTCTTTTAAAAAGCAGTGAGGTTCCAATGAACCGTCACCGATTGATGTTTTATCATCTTCTGTGGAGCAAACGGTTGTGCCAAAAATTTGAGGACAATAAAAAAGAAGATCGGGAAAAGAGTGACGAGGGTGAGAAAAGAGGAGACCGGGAAGGGAGGTGGTGTATGTGGCAACAACGACATGTTTGCTATCGGTCAAACCCATTGTCGAATAATAGGTGTCCGATATTCTAACAGAGACAACCTCCCTACGGAAGAGCTCGCAATATCTTTCGTCAGAGCTCTGGTGGAGATGAAGCTCCAAAATCTAATCTAATCGCGTCAGAAATCCGGTGGAGATAACCACCTTAATCTGATCTAACCTGAATTAGTTCGGTTGTATTCCTACGCTTCGTTATTGCTACCAGTGCCATTTTTTCAGTCCGTTGGCAGGCGTCTACCTCAGGGGGCGGTTGGGTTGTTGTGCTGCGCTGATCGCTACACGGGCTCCCCGGCGACGCAGGAACGGGTAATGGGTATTTCATCAGACGTGGGGTGTCGAATTTTACTCGATATCTCATTTTATTGTCTAACATGAGTAACTTTCCAAACTATTGATAACATAATATGAATAAGATGTATTCCTCATTAGATAAGGGTGACAAAGGAACAAGGAGGGTTAGCACAGAATAAACACGTACGACGTCTCCATTATTATGTTTTAATGCGATACTTTCGAAAAATGCCAGCTGTCTTAATGCGACAGCGTTGGTCAAACTAAAATATCGATACTCACTCTGAGAAATGATGTCAATAACCTAGGTGACATCTGAAAGTATTTGAAAATGAATCTGGATGCCGAATAAATGCATTATGATACTTTATAATTGCTTCAGGATACTGTACAATTGCATTAAAACTATATTTGCGTCAAGACACTGTATAATTGCATTGATACTCAGTATAGTTCCATCAAAACACTCACTGATAGAGTAAAATTGCATAAAGATATTGTATAATTGCATCTAGATACTCTGTAATTGCATTAAGATAGTGTGAAATGACGTCAAAATTCTGTATAATTGCATTACGATACTGTATAATTTCATCGAGAATTTTACTGTAAAATTAACACAAGATCTGTACCATTGCGTAAAGTTACTGAATAATTGCAGCACGATACTGCACAGTGCATCTAGAAACTGTACAATTGCGCTATGACATTGAAAAATTGCATTAGGACAATGCACCATTGCATTACGACACTACAATTGCAGCAAGATACTGTACTATTGCATCCAGGAACAGTAAAATTGCGTGAAGATATTCTATAACTACCTCACGATACTCTATTTTGTCAAACGCTGCTTACAGTTAGTGGAAACAATTTTCAGGGAAATAAATGCAGAATCTCGTTACGTTTTTATGTATACTTGGTTCACGGAAAAGTAACCTGTGTGGTTTTGCGACAGCTACGTTGCACATGGGAAAAACATTACCGACACTGACACCCCAGATGAGTACGAACGACACACTATTTCGCACCCTCCGGGGAGCTCATAAAGAATCGCGCCAGAGCGCCGATGAAGATGATCCCCTAGTTAAATCTTATCTAATCTATGATATATGATCTAGCTGAAATAATGAATTGCAATGAGGTTTCTGGTTTCAAGTTCATTGGTTTGCTCGTATTACTGTTAATTGAAATTGTGGCATGAAGTTCCTGCTAAACTTGGGATGATATACCAAATCCCCTACGATTCATTAGGCAAGAAGGAAAGGCAGACATCATCACAAATTCCAGAAACAGAGAAGGCACTGATGGAAGAATAACGAAGCAAATAATATACGCACATGTTACAGTACATTGTCACAGTGCCTAAATCCCCCGTGCAACTTACGAAGCCTACTCACGGACCCAGCCAACCGTAAAAAGCTTATCGCATGCTAAACACACACCGGACTATACGAAGCTGTCTAAACCCCACACACCTGTGCAAATGATGTGGTCTCTTCACCCCATTACGAACAGAAATAACTACACATTTTACGAAGATACGCATTAACTCATTACTCTCTCGTACGCGCTAGTATGCGAATATGCCACAACTGAAATATGTACTGACTTCTTCTTGACTTGATTGATATTTTCGCGCGCGGACCGTGCGAACTTACCTGAATCAACGACGGTCGCTCCTTAAGGGGGGAGCCTATTATGACTCACGTTGAGGCTCTGGTGTAAATGGGGCCTAAATCGAATCAAAATTGTCACAGGGTCAACGATTCAGAAATATCATCCTCTCTGAAAGTGGTGTTCGAATTGAAACGATGCCTATCAATTTAGCGAGAGATTGGTTTCGGTGGAAAGTTTCGTCTATCTACGATATTAGACATGGTAGTTGAAGAATGTGGAGGACCTTGTTAGAAAATGAAGTTAGGTTTTATTACACTCTATTCAATAAATTATTAAATAATCACTGCTGTTCCGGAAAATATGGCTACACGTCTGATTTGATGTATAAAATGATCAGATCGGCATGCAGCTTCTCTGGCGCCGTTTGATATATTTTACACAGTCAATTTCAACGTAATTAGTTAATAACTTTCTGTTATGGGAATGAATTGGCATTGTATATAAAATGATGATGAGTAAATAAATGGTCATTCCTAAATTTATGCGCGCTATTTTCTTCAATAAATATGTAGTTTTTTGAGCGTGTCGATCGCTTGCAGCCACGACTGGAGTAAACGAAGTACATGGAGTGAAGCTAAATTTAATTTCATTATCATAGGAATTGAGTTGGCACCTACCATTTAAAATCTACGGAAACTGTTCGATGGGTACTTTTAGACGAGACTCAGATAAAATTAGCTTTAAATATTCAGCATGTATCAATCGAATGGATGATCAAAATCCTGAGGGATTTGGATTGAAAATCGTTTCGATCAGAATCGTGATTTTGTGCTTACATTAGAGACTATTGATCAGGTTCGTAAATATGTATATAAGATCTGTGCTTCTGCTAGACTAAACTTGCATTCGGAAAAAAGAAGTAAAATAATTACCGGTTTACTTCTTTTCAATACACTAACTACACGTTGCAACATATATACGTACAGAGAGATGAGAGGGGCGAGAGGAGGTTAATCGACAATCCTAAGCGTTTGTGATGTTGTGGTAATATTCATTTTGTATAATGCTCGGAAGAACTTTTCCAGCAGCTTTTTTTCCATTAAAAAAACGGATACGAAGGATAAATCTTCATAGTAGCAGTCCCTGGAGAGTTTTTATCAGTGATATTAGTCTCGTTATCGAGAATTTGACTTCACCAGTTCACTGGAACTGAACGAATGCCTGCTGGTATCGTCACCTATTTTAGTGGTGCAATACAGCTGAGTCACTTTATTCACATCGAAGATATTGTTCATTACGTACATACATTGACTTAAGAACTTGTATTTGTTCATAGGTCATTGATAAGTAATGCATGAAATAAAGCAATAACTCTTATGTACCTCATTAGTTATCGTTGAATGCAAGAATTTTCTGCGTAATGTGAGATACAAAAAAAAAAGGTAAACGCAAATTGGCTGGACGGCCATGAACACTGAAATTAGCAAGTTGTTATTCGGTGTTTGGTGCCTGCAATATATTAAACACTCTCATAAGATGGCTTACCTTATGGTGTTGCTACTTGCAGCTGAAAACTGAAGCGATGTAGGAAGTATCAGCAATATCTGAAGTGTGATTCACTTGAGACACGCTCTTCTTATAGAATCGATTCATTTAACTTCGTGAAGGTGGCATGAATCAAGAAATATTTCTAGTTATTTTCATTTGATTATGCTTTGATCCAAAATAAAATTATAACATTGATAACTGTTAGAGATGTCCGTTGTTATACATGATTTACGACATGATTTATTCACCTTTCTATCAAACTGAAGTGAGGAAGTAGCGTCTAGGAGCCCGTGATTGAAAATCAGCCCACATCACGCGAATTGAAGCTGAGTTGAACGGCCTGCAGTTAACCCAGTTGTGCGTGCTATGGCCGTAGAACTCGATTAGCTCGCGGAAGATTAAGTCAAGTACTTACGCCAAGCTTTCTTTCATGACGAAATCTTTTTGAAGAACTGTCAAATGAGCTATCAACGTATTTTGCGTATAAATCATCAGATCTGGTGAAATTTGTGTAACTAACCCAGTTTGCTTCTCAGTCGTTCAAATGATCTACAGTATACTGTCGTGAACTATCAATTAGTAATCTAACGGAAAGAGGTAATCACGGGAGCCCAGCGTTTGCGCTAAAATTATTCCCGTACACTCGCACTATCGCCACTTCACTTCACCTTACTGTCATGGCCGGGCACTGTCATAACCGCTAAAAATCTTTCATCCCACGTGCTTTCTACCTAAAGATAATTCAGCTAACACGCATTTTCCACCACTTCAAAATCTGCCACTGTCATATCTGCCACTGTCATTGCACCGAAACAGGTGTACCAACCTAACAGTTATCACTTTAATGAAACTTCAATATAAAAACGTTAAAAAACGGCATTACGTACCCTACAAAAATACGTATGTTTGCCCCGCGGGTTAGAAATACGTACCTTTGCCACGCGGGTTAGAAACACGTACCCTAGGTTAGGTTAGGTTGGGCAGGAAAAGTTTCATTAAAGTGATAACCGGTAAAATGGTACGACTGGTGGCTGATTCTGACGTGGGCTGAAACAGATTTTCGCCAGAATATCACTGGCAGATATGACAGTGGCTGGTGTGACTGAGGAACGCAATGAATGTTCGCTGTTAAAAATGGTACTGTAGGTACGTAGTCGGAACAACTTGGGGCTGATAAGGCAGTTGGCGGAGATGATAGGGGTTGATCTGACGTTAGCTATAAAAGAATTTATCGCCAGGGATAGCGACCCGTAATCACAACCCGACCAGAAAAGAGACCGAGTGGATACTCTGAGTCATGTCTTTGAGACTGCAATATTTGTAGAAAGTGCGTTTTGTATGTTGTTTATTTTATTTTGAAATTATACAGATTATTTCTATGTCACTCCAACCACGGCAGCAGTTGCCTAACTCATTTCACACATCATATGAAAAAATTCGTCTCGAAAAGATAAACAACATG
>SDVV010032872.1:0-11370 GCA_016164225.1 Gammarus roeselii
CATACACCATACACCATACACCATACACCATACACCAACACCATACACCATATACCATACGACATGCACCATGAACCATGCACCATGCGTCATTCACGATACATCATACACCATACACTATACACGATACACCATACACCATACACCCACACTACGCACCACACACGACACACCACACATCACACACTATACAATATGCACCATACATCATACACCATACACCGTACACCATACACCACACACCACACGCCCCACCACACATCACGCGTCATACGATATACGTCACACACCATACACTAAACACCATACACCATACACCAAACACCATGCACCATGCACTATGCACCATGCACCATGCACCAACCACCATGCGCCATGCACCATACACCATACACTATAAACCATACACCATACATCATTTATCATACACCATTCACCATATGTCATACACCATTCACCATACATCATACACCATGCACTATACACCATACACCGAATACCAAACACAATACACCATACACCATCAATCATACACCATACACCACACACTACGCACCACACACCGCACACCACACTCCGCACACCACACACCACACGTCACACACCACACACCACATTTCACACACCACACACCTCACGTCATAAGCCATACGCCACACACCACACAGTATACACCATACGTCATGCACCATACGCCACACACCACACAGTATACACCATACGTCATGCACCATACACCATGTACAATGCACCATGCACCATGCACCATGCATCATGCACCGTGCCCCAACCACCATGCACTATGCACCATAAACCATACACCATTCACCATACACTATATACCAATCACCACTCACCACACGTCATACGCTATACGCCACACGGTACACAACATACACCATGCAACAGGCACCATGCACCATGCACCATGCACCATGCACCATGCACCAACCACTATGCACCATGCACCATGCTCCATAAATCATGCACAATTCGCCATACACCATTCACCATACGTCATACACTATACACCATAAACCATGTATCATACAACATATACCATACACCATGCACCATGCAACATGCACCAACCACCATGCACTATGCACCATACACCAAACACTATTCTCCATAAATCATACATTATTCACCATACATCATACACCATACACGACACACCATGCACCATGCACCATACACCACACACCATACATTATACACCATACACCATACACCACACATCATACACCATACAGCATACATCATACACGATACACCATACACCCACACTACGCACAACACACCACACATCACACACTATACAATATGAACCATACAACGTACACCGTACACCACACACCACACGCCACACACCACACGTCATACGATATACGCCATACGCCACACACCATACATCATACACCATATACCATACGCATACACCATGCACCATGCGTCATACGCCGTACACCGTACACCGTACACACACCTCACACACCACATACCATACACCATACACTATACATCATACACCATACATCATCGACCACACACCACACACCACACATCACACATCATACAATCTACACCATGCATCATACACCATACACCATAAACTACACAAAACACGCCACACACCAAACACCACACTTCATACGAAACACGCCACACGCCATACACCATGCACCAGGCACCATGCACCAACCACCATGCACCATGAACCATAAACCATACACCAAACACCACACACCAAACACCATACATCATAAACCAAACACTATACACCATACACCATACACCCCACACCACACACCACACACACCACGCCACACACAACACACCACAAACCACACGTCATACGCCATACGCCATACGTCACACACCATACACCATGCATCATGCACTATACACCATGCACCATGCACCACGCACCATGCTCCATAAGCCATGGACCAACCCCCATACACCATGCAACAACCACCATGAACCATTCACCATTCTCCATAAACCAAACACAATTATTAATACACTATTCATCATACGTCATACACTATACACCATAAACCATGCATCATACACCAAATACCATACACCATGCACCATACGCCATACATCAAATACCAAACACAATACATCATACACCATACACCATGAATTACACACCACATACCACACACACCGCACCGTTCACCGTACACCGTACACCATACACCACACACCACGCATCATACACTATACGACACACACCACATGTCACACACCATGCACAATACACCATTCACCATACACCATACACCATACATCATACACCATACACCATACACCATACACCATACACCGTACACCATACACAATACACCATGCACTATGCACCATACACCATACACCAATCACAATACAAAATACACCATGCACCATGCGTACATGGCCAGACGCCACAACTCAAACACCATGCACTATGCACCATGCACCAACCACCATAGACCATGCACCGAACACCATGCACCATGCACTATGCACCAACCACCATGCACATTGCACCATACACCAAACACTATTCACCATAAACCATACATTATTCGTCATACATCATACACCATACACCATACACATACAACATGCACCATGCATCATACACCGTACACCATACACCACACACCACACACCATACACCATACACTATACACCATACACCAAACACCACACATCACATACCATACAATATTCATCATGCATCATACATCATACACCACACACCATACGCCAGACACCACACGTCATACGCCACACACCCAACACCACACGTCATACGAAATACGGTATACGCCACACCATACACTATACACCAAACAATATGCACCAAACACCATGCACCATGCACCATGCACCATGCACCATGCACCATGCACCATGTACCATGCACCAACCACCATGCACCATGCACCATATACCATACACCGTACACCATTTACCATACACCATTCATCATACACCATACATCATACATCATACACCATACACCATGCACTAAACACCATACACCAAATACCAAACCCAATACACCATACACCATACACTACACACTACACACCACACGTCACACACCAATCACTTCACGTCATAAGTTATACGCAACACACCACACAACATACACCTTACACCATGAACCATACACCATGCACAATGCACCATGCACCATGCACCATGCACCATACGTCATACATCAAATACCAAACACAATACAACATACACCAAAAACTACACACCACACCATTCACCGTACACCATACACCATACACCATACCACACACCACACACCACGCATAGGCCACACACCACGCATCATACACCATACGACACACACCACACGCCACACACCATGCACCATACACCATTCGCTATATATCATACACCATTCATCATACACCATAAATCATACGCCATACACCATGCACTATGCACTATGCACCAACCACCATAGACCATGCACCATACACCATGCACCATGCGCCAACCACTATGCACCATACACCAAACACTATTCACCATACACCGTACATTATTCACCATACATCATACACCATACACCATACACATACACCATGCACCATGCAGCATGCGCCATGCGCCATACACCATACACCACATACCATACACCTCACACCATACACCATACACTATACACTATACACCATACACCATACACCATACACCATACACCATATACCACACACCACCATACACCACACACCACGCATCATACACCATACGACACACACAACACGCCACACACCATGCACCATACACCATTCGCTATATATCATACACCATACATCATACACCATACACCATACGCCATACACCATGCACTATGCACTATGCACCATGCAACATACACCATACACCATACACCATACACTATGCACCATGCGCCATACATCGTACACCACACACCAAACATCACATACAATAAAATATTCACCATGCATCATACACCATACACCACACACCACACACCAGACACCACACGTCATACGCCACACGTCATACACCATGCACCATGCCCCATGCACCATGCACCATGCACCAACCACCATGCACCATACACATTACACCAATAATTATTCACCATACACCATGCACCAACCACCATGCACCATACACCCTACCCATACACCTTACACCATACACCAACACCATACACGATACACGATACACCATACGCCATATATCATACACCCACACTGCACATCACAAAACACACACCATACAATATACACCATACATCATACACCATACATCGTACACCGTACACCACACACCACACGTCACAAACCACACGTCATACCGTATACGTCATACGCCACACACCATACACCATCAACCATACACAGTACACCATGCACCAAACACCATGCACCATGCAAAATGCACCATGTACCATGCACCAACCACCATTCACCATGCACCATGCACCAACCACCATGCACTGTGCACCATACACCATTCACCATTCACCATACACCATGCACCATACACCATACACCACACACTATTCATCATAAACCATACACCATACACGAACACTATACACCAGACACCATTCACCATTCACCATACACCATACGCCATACATCATTCACCTTACACCATCCACTATGCACTATACACCATACACCATACACCATACGTCATACGCCACAGTCACACGCCACACACCATACACCACACACCACTCACCATACACCATACACCATACACCTCATGCTACACACCACACGTCATACGCCACACGTCATACACCATGCTCCATGCACCATGCACCATGAACCATGCAGCATGCACCAACCACCATGCACCATGCACCACACACCATACACCATTCACCATACACCATGCACCAACCACCATGCACCAACCACCATGCACCATACACCATACACCATGCACAATGCACCATACACCATAAACCATACACCGCACCAAACACCATACATCATAAACCATACACCATACACCATGCACCATGCACCATGCACCATGCACCAACCATTATGCACCATGCGCCATGCATCATGCACCATACACATTACACCAATTACCAAACCTAATACACCATAAACAATATTCCATACACCATACACTACACACCACTCACCGTACACCGTACACCATACATTATAAACCATACACCATACATCATACTCCATACACCATACACTATACACCATACACCATACACGATACACCATACACCTCACATCACACATCATACTCCATACGACACACACCACACGCCCCACGTCACACACCATGCACCATACACCATTCACCGTACATCATACACCATACATCATACACCATGCACCATAAACCATGCACCATACACCATACATTATTCACCGTACATCATACACCATACACCATACACTATACACAATTCACCATGCACCATGCACCATGCATCATACACCATACACAATACACAATACACCATACAGCATACACCATACACCAAACACCATACACCAAACACCATACACCAACCACCATGCACCATGCACCAACCACCAACCATCATGCACCATGCACCATGCACCGTACGCCATTTACCATACACCATTCACCATACGTTAAACAACATACACCATACATTATACATCATACACTTTACATCATGCACCATGCACCAAGCACCATACACAATACACCATGCACCATGCATCATGCACCATGCACCATGCACCATGCACCATGCACCATGCACCATGCACCATGCACCAACCACCATGCACCAGGCATCATGCACCAACCACCAACCACCATGCACCATAAACCATGCACCATACACCATGCACCATCCACCACAAACCATGTACCATGCACCATGTACCATACACCATACACCATACACCACACACCATACATCATACACCATGCATCATACACCATACACCATACGCTGTACATCATACACCCGACACCATACACCATACACTATACACCATACGCCATACATCATACATCATGCACCATGCATCATGCGCCACACACGTTACATCATACACCATACACCATACACCATAAACGATACACGATACATTATACACCATAGATCATACACCCACATTACACACCCCACACCACACATTACACACCACACAATATACACCATACATCATACACCATACACCGTTCACCGTACACCGTACACCACACACCACAAACCATACACCATGCACCATGCACCATGCACCATGCACCATGCACCAACCACCAAACATAATGCACCATGCACCATGGACCATTCACCATACGCCATTTACCATACACCATTCACCATACGTCAAACACCATACACCACACACCGTACACCGTACACCATACACCATACACCATACACCATACACCTCACATCACACATCATACTCCATACGACACACACCACACGCCCTACGTCACACACCATGCACCATGCACCATTCACCGTACATCATACACCTTACATCATACACCATACACCATGCACCATGCACCATGCACCATACACCATACATTATTCACCATACATCATACACCATACACTATACACCATGCACCATGCATCATGCACCATGCACCATACACCATACACAATACACCGTACACCATACACCAACCACCATGCACCATGCACCATGCACCATACACAAACCACCAACCACCAACCATCATGCACCATGCAACATGCAACATACACCATACGCCATTTACCATACACTATTCACAATACGTCAAACACCATACACCATACATCATACACTACACACCATGCACCATGCACCATGCACCATTCAAAATACACCATGTACCATGTACCATGCACAGTGCACCATGCACCATGCACCATGCACCATGCAGCATGCATCAACCACCATGCACCATGCACCATGCACCAACCACCAACCACCATGCACCATGCACCATGCTCCATGCAGCATGCACCATGCACCATACACTCTTCCCCATGCACCATGAACCATCCACAACACACCATGCACCGTGTACCATACACCATACAACATACACCACACACCATACATCATACACCATGCACCATGCACCATACACCATACACCATATACTATCCACCATACACCATACACAATACATCATACACTATACACCATACACCATACACCATGCACTATATACCATACATCATACGCTGTACATCATACACCCTACACCATACACTATACACTATACACTATACACCATACACCATACATCATACATCATGCACCATGCACCATGCGCCATACACGTCACATCATACACCATACACGATACACGATACATTATACACCATACGTCATACACCCACATTACACACCACACACCACACATTACACACCACACAATATACACCATACATCATACACCATACACTGTACACCGTACACCGTACACCACACACCACAAACCATACACTATGCACCATGCACCATGCACAATGCACCATGCACCAACCACCAACCTTCATGCACCATGCACCATGTACCATACACCATACGCTATTTACCATACACCATTCACCATACGTTTAACACCATACACCATACATCATACACCATGTACCATGCACCATGCATCATGCACCATCCACATTACACCAAATACGTAACCTAATACACCATAAATCATACACCATACTTTACACACCACACACCGTACACCGTACACCATACACCACACACCATACATTATACACCATACACCTCACATCACACATCATACTCCATATGACACACACCACACGCCCCACGTCACACACCATGCACCATACACTATTCACCGTACATCATACACCATACATCATACACCATACACCATGCACCATGCATAATACATTATTCACCATACATCATACAACATACACCATACACTATACACCATGCACCATTCACCATACACCATACACCGTACACCATACATCATACACTATACACCGTACACCATACTCCATACACCAAACACCGCACATCATACACCATACACCATAGACCATACACAATACACCATATACCATACACTAAACACCGTACACCGTACACCATAAACCACTCACTACACACCACACCCCACACATCACACACCATACAATATACACCACACATCATACACCATACACCGAACACCACACACCACAAACCACACGTTAAACACCAAACGTCATACGCCATACGCTACACGTGACACGTCATACACCACACGTCACACGCCACACACCATACACCATGCACGATGCACCATGAACCACGCACCATTTACCATGCACCATGCACTATGCACCATGCACTTTGCACCATGCACCAACCACCATGCACCATGCACCATGCACCATACACCATGCACCATTCACCATAAGCCTTACACAATTCACCATACACCATACACCGCACACCACACACCATGCCCCATACACCACACACCAAACACCATAAACTATACACCACACACCATACATTATACACCCTACGCCATACACCACACACCATACACAATACACTAAACACCATACACCAAGCACCATACGTCACACGTCACACGCCACACACCACATATCACACCAAACACCATTTTCCATACACCATACACGATACATCATACACCATACACCAAACACCATATACAATACACGATACACGTTACACCATGCACCATACACCATACATCATTACCATAAACCATATACCATTCACAATACACCATACACCATAAACCACACACCACACACCACACATCACACATCATACAATATACACCATACATCATACACAATACACCAAACACCACACACAACACACCCCACGCCACTCACCACACACACACCAAACGTCATACGTCACACGCCACACACCATTTATCATGCACCATACACCATGCACCATGCACCATAAACCATGCACCAACCACCATACACCATACATCTCACAACACACGTCATACGCTATACGATACACGTTACACGCCACACGCCACACACCATACCCCATGCACCATGCACCATGCACCCTGCACCATGCACCATGTACCATGCACCATAAACCATACACAATTCACCATACATCATACATCATACATCATACATAATACACTATACACCATACAACATGCACCATGCACCATGCGCCATTTACCGTACATCGTACACCATACACCACACACCATACACCATACACCACACACAACACACCATATACCATACACCAAACACCAAGCACCAAGCGCCAAGCACCATGCACCATCCACCATGCATCAAACACCATTCACCATACACCATACACAACACAACACACACCATACACAATACACCATACACCATACACCATACACCAAACATCAAACACCATACACCAAACACCATACACCATTCACTATAAACCTCACACTACACACCAAACATCACACACCATACAAAATACACCACACATCATACACCATACACCCCACATCACATCACGCGTCACACACCACACGTCATACGCCATACGCCACACACCACATGCCACACACCATACCATGCAACATACACCATTCACCGCACCCCACACCATTCACCAAACACTATACACCATACACCACACCAAACACCATAAACTATACGCCATACATCAAACATCATACACCATATACCATACACCATACACTATACACCATACACCATATGTCATACGTCACACAACCTGACACACATCACACAAACCACACCACATATCACACACCATACGCTATACACCATACACGGTACATCATACACCATACACATAACAACATACACCATAAACGATACTCAATACACCATGCACCATATACCATACACCATACACCATACATCATACACCATACACCTTACACCATACAACAGACATCACACACCCCACATCACACACCATACAATGTACATCATGCACCATACACTATAAACTACACACCACACGCCTCACACCAAACAACACACTTCATACGTCACACGCCATACACCATGCACCATGTACCAGGCACCATGAACCAACCACCATGCACCATGCACCATACACCATGCACTATGCACCAACCAACATGCACCATGCACCATACACCATTCACCATGCACTATTTACCACACACCATGCACCATGCACCATGCACCATACACCATACACCACACACCATACATCATAAACCATACACAATACACCATACGCCATACATCATACACCATACACCATACACGATACACGATACACCATACTCCTTACACCATACACCATATATCATACACCCACACTACACACAACACACCAAACATCACACGCCATACAATGTACACCATACATCATACACTATACACCGTACACTACACACCACACGCCACATCATACACCACACACCACGCGTCATACGATATACGCCATATGCCACACGCCACACACCATACACTATACATCATACACCGTATACCATGCACCAAACACCATGCACCTTGCAAATGCCCCATGCACCATGCACCATTCACCATGCACCATGCAATATGCATCATGCACCATGCACCGTGCACCATGCACCAACCACCATTCACCATACACCATTCACCATTCAGCATGCACCATACACCATACACCATGCACCAGGCACCATGCACCGTGCACCGTAAACCATACACCATACACCATACACCATACACCACACACCATACATCATAGACCATACACCATACACCATACGACATACATCATACACGATACACCACACACCAACACCATAGACTATACACCATACACCATACACTATTCACTATTCACCATACACCATACACCATACGCTATACATCATTCACCATTCACTATACATTATACACCATACGTCATACGTCACACGTCACACACCACACACCGAACATCATACACCATACACCATACACAATAACCCATACACCATACACCAAACACCACACGCCACACACGAAACGTCATACGCCACACGTCACACGTCATACACCATGCACCAACCACCATGCACCATACACCATGCACCACACAACATACACCAAACACCATACATAATAAACCATACATCATACACCATACACCATACACCCCACACCACACACCACACACCCCACGCCACACACCAAACATCATACGCCACACGTCACACACTATAAGCCATACACCATGCACCATTTACCATGCATCATGCATCATGCACCATGCACCATGCACCATGCACCATGCACCATGCACCATTCACCATGCACCATGCACCATGCACCAACCACCATGCACCATGCTCCATGCACCATGCACCATGCACCATGCACCATGCACCATGCACCATGCACCATGC
>SDVV010032873.1:0-11370 GCA_016164225.1 Gammarus roeselii
TGTGCTGAACCAACCTCAATGCTTCTGTGCATTACTCTCGATGACGACCTGTGAGCTAAAAGCCTGCGTCATTTGCATGAATGACTTCGACGCCATTTTTCGCCAGACTGTAGCGCTCCCTTGCGGCCACAACTTTTGCCTCACTTGCCTAATTCGCCTCAAAGCCTCGGGCAGTCCAGTCTGCCCCCAGTGCCGACAGAGCTTCACGGAGGTTGAGCTGCCAGGGCCTTCAAGAATGGCCGAGGCCTCTGGAAAGTTTGCTTTGAAGGAGAAAGGAAAGCTGTCTGGATGCAAAAAACATGAAGAACCGTTTGTTTACTGGTCAACAAGAAGCAATGAGTTATACTGTACCACGTGCATTTTGAATGCGAATATCAATACATCTTGTCTGAAGCGGATTAGGGATGCTATTCCATTGATTCAAGATGACCTAGAAAGCAAAGCTCAGGCTGTCAAGAAAGGTATTGCTATTGACTGGGCAAATCACAAAGAAAAGCGCAAAAAAGCCGTGAAAGAACTGGCAAAGATCAACACTTTTGAGAAGAGCATTCTCAAGTTGAAGGCGGACTACCAACAGTTCATTGATAAAGTGGACAGTCACAACTATAAGTTGCGCGAACAGTCGACTAAGGTGAACTGGATAGAAGAGAAGAGTTCTGAGGTACTGGGTGAGGAGGACATCGAGGAGATGCTGAGTTACATAGAAACTTTGGAGGATCTTCACAAAACATTTGCCTGCCAGAAACAAATGTCAATTCTTAGATTTAGTTTTCTTCAAGTGAGATCCGGTGTTGCTTATGGATTCAATAGCTTTGAGTCTGCAGCAATCAGCCCACAGCGAGAGCAACACATGAAGAGGCCAGCCAGATTGTTGACCGATATAGCATGCGCATTCGAGGTGAGTTATTGCAGAGGCATTCATTTTATGTCAACTCATCAATTTTAAATTGACAGAGATTGAGTCCATTAAATATGTTGAGAATTTAGAAGGTCTTGGTAAAAAAAATCATTTTTATTTTAAATGGTGCTGATATTTAAAACGGTCCATAGTAAATGGTGTTCTTTGATTTAAAATTAATTGTTCACCTTCATAGGTGACGAGTATTTTCAAAATATATTTTTTCAACGAAATTTGCGTTTGCAGCCTAAATTTTGGTGAGATTCCAGCATTTTTGATAACGCACATGCATTAGAGAAGTATTGTAGGAAAATAACAATCATTAGTGCAGCTATTTTAGGCCCAATTACTTCTAAACAATATTCAACATCATGTACAGTACCGAAGGAAAATTATTTTAATATTGAAGAGCTACTGAAGAACGAAGTTATAATACTTCCTGTTACAACATCTATTATCCACTCCAGCTACAACGTCCACAAGTAATGAGTGTTTGTCTATTCACACACCACTCCGTATGTGAACGAAATGATCTTGCAGGATTGTCGTTATCTCCAGTATTATTTGTAGGAGGGCATATTTAAAAATATTGACATGCCATTGAAGTTAGTCCAAAGAATGTATTGAATTACGCGTTGTGTTGGGTATGATGCTGCAGTTTGCCAGTATAATGCTGCAGTTGTCCGTAACCTAAACCATAACTATATTTGTAATGTTTGTATTTTACGTAGGTATTTTTTATTTATGATAAAAATATTAATACCATAATTAACATGAGAACTTTGTTGAGATATATAATACCGAAACATAATTTCCCATTTAGTTGGATTACTCCAGGGATTTTTCATTCCCTACAGTTTCACTACTGGAGAATTTTATTCCGCTGCTATACAAAGAAAAAGATAACTCGTTAGTGGCTACATTGTAACTTAACACAAAAAAATACCTCTTCGTTCATTGATAAAATTTGATATGGATTCTATTACGACTTTTATGTCGGAAAAAATATGTTAAACGAGTTTTATTAAGTAAAAATGCAGGGTGGAAATTGTTAATGATTTTTTTTGGCACATCTGTAATCGTTAACTAAGAGATTAACGGCACTCCTCAAACGATCGAGTAATTCAATGATATACAAAATTTAGCTTCCGAATTAAATGAACATAGTTTCTTAATGAATTGTGCAATTTTCAGGTTTTAATAATATTGTGTGATTGCACGAACAAGTATGAGAATCTTTAATCTTGAACGAATTTGAAGCTTTGTTCTGGCCTCATCTATTCTTAATTCAGTGCTGCTGGTGAAGTCAAAATAAGCTGTTGTTAATATTTCAATATTCCCGGTTAATATGGCAAATAAAGCCCGTTGTAGGAATTTTTGTCAACATTAGTCATGAGACGCTATATAGCTTTAAATTTTCGCGGAATTTTACAAGATAACGGTTTTTTCTTTGCTCTACTGTGCAATTCCTAGTAATTTCTAGAGCCTTCGCCACCTGCCGATGCTCTCACCTGACGATTCTCGGCTGTTACAGGAGGGCGAAAGACAGGATGTCGCCTTCATCAAGAATTTGCAACGGAAAATGCAACGACGTAACTTCAGCATCGAATACGCTTTGCAAAATAGCGGCAGAGACAAGCATTAGAGAGACAGGTTACAGAGACGAGCCAGATCTTTGCGTTACAGAGACAAGTTACAGAGACGAGCCAGATCTTTGCGTTACAGAGACGAGTTACAGAAACGAACCAGTTCTTTGCGTTACAGAGAAGAGCCAGATCTTTGCGTTACCGAGACAAGTTACAGAGACGAGCCAGATCTTTGCGTTACAGAGACGAATTACAGAAGCGAACCAGTTTTTTGCGTTACAGAGACGAGTTACAGAGACGAGCCAGATCTTTGCGTTACAGAGACGAGTTACAGAGACGAGCCAGATATTTGCGCTACAGAGACGAGTTACATAAACGAACCAGTTCTTTGCGTTACAGAGACGAGTTACATAGACAAGCCAGATCTTTGCGTTACAGAGACGAGTTACAGAAACGAACCAGTTTTTCGCGTTACCGCGACGCGTTTCAGCGGCAAGCCATATCTTCGCTTAACAAAGACAAGCCGTTAGGAAGACGAGCCAGAGACAATCATAAAGTAGACGAGCCACATGCACATTAACTATCCAAGTTTAAAAATGAGCATTGTACAATTCTGCTCTTTGGATTAACACAAGATGTTTATATGCAATTATTACTTCCGACAAACTCTTGTATAAATTAAGAGCAGTCAAATAAAATTCTACGGCTTTCATAAATTTTCCTTTGCTGGGCATGGAACGCGGGTTATGATTATTGAACTCTCGAAACTGAACGCAACTCTCCGCGTCTCCGGTGTGGGTGCGTCCCCCGTCGGACTTCGTTGCATTCCGATAGGGCCAAGCAACGGATTGATCCCCACCCACCACTGCATGAAAAACAGCAACAACACAACAACCTTTGTCTAAACATAAATCTTGGTGAAAAAAAATGAGTTTATGAACACTGTATTGGGCTTATATTGAATTGTACATTTGTTCAATTTTAAGGCGATCTCAAACACCAAAGATTGTTCATGTAACTAATAAAAAATGGGAAACGAAGCAGAACACACATATGCAAGCTTGGAGACGTCTAGAGAGTCCCCTCTTAAGGAAATCGAATAATGACAGACATGCTCATTCGATGGTAACCTTGTGTGAGATACAACCTCTGAGGCGTTTCGCCTTGTTGTTTCTTCATGTTCCCGAGTGCGGCCCAGCTCGCCAAGATTGTGTCGCCTTATGCTGAACTTATTCGGGATTGAAAAAGCCACAGCTCATAATCGTAACACAAAAGTTCAAGTTTCATCAACGCAGTGTGGGTGAACTATGAACGCTGAAGATGTAACGTGGTCAATAAACAATTTAATCACGTCTGAATGGATTGAAAAGCTATTTCTGAGTACAAATGTTCATATAGTAATGTGAATATATATGATGCGTATTTGAGTTTAGAATAACGCGTTAATCGGCATTGTATGTCAATATTGTAACCTATCCGTCCAGCCGCGGGCAGAAAATCAACTGCTCAGCTTTTGTGTCTTCGTTTCGGACATGTACTTTCAACCAACTTTGTGGATAGCGTGAGTCCGTTCGCGGTGAACTTGAAAACATAGGGCAAAACGAATAAGAGTAATCCAATCTATTACTTTCTTAGGAACCGTTGTCCAAGAAACAATAATGGGTTGATTAAAACCTCGTAGGAGTTTTCGATATCCTGTTGAACTGAATTAAATAGCAAGATACCTACAAAAAATAGTGTCATCGACATCACCATCAGTGATGACGGTTGTGGTTTGGAGCCTTTCATGTTGTGAGGGTCCGGTGTATCCTTGTTATCAAGTTTTACATCTGCTTACGTGTTATAATCATGCTTAGTTCCCTTTTATTTTGCTGATGCTTGCCGTCGGGTGAGCAGTAGAGTGGTACATTTTTTCTTAAAGGAAGATGCATTGGTAGAATTTTCTAACATCACATGGTAGATTGTTGTAAATTTTAGGTCCTGAGACTGAAAACGCCTTTGATCCAGTCTGTGTTCTGCTGTAATCTATGTCAATGGCATATACGTTCCGCGTTGACCGGTTGTGGGCCGCTTTACGATTTGAGAAAAAATGACCGTTAGGATATGACAGCGTGTTTCAAGTTTGCTAAGCAGGGGCGTCACGTGATCACTCTTCGTAAAATTCCTGTCATGAGCCACCTATGAAGAGAAGTTCAGGCAGCCATGGATATCGTAGGGCAAAGTTTTCTCACATTTTCGCCGTATCGTCGAGCAGTAGTTTGAATGGCAAAAGATCGATGCATTACCTACGAGAAGCTTCGATTTAAAATCTAGTTGCTTTTTGGTTCGATTGAGGAACATGAGCATCCCATTAAGTCTGGAGCAAAGTTTTTCAACATGACGTTTGAAGGTCGTATTGGGATAATACAAAACTCACAGACTTTTGACAATGTTACTAATGGGGATTTTCAGCCCCTCCTCACATCGTCATGCTGCTTCTT
The DNA here is from genome assembly GCA_016164225.1 of Gammarus roeselii. Classification (NCBI taxonomy): domain Eukaryota; kingdom Metazoa; phylum Arthropoda; class Malacostraca; order Amphipoda; family Gammaridae; genus Gammarus; species Gammarus roeselii. Next base: position 4,965 of record SDVV010032873.1, read on the forward strand.
TTCTGATACTGACAACAGGAATTTCATGTGCGGTGGGGTAGTTCAAATTCAGCTCTATATCATTGTATCACATTTTAAACAGAGCTAACGAAGAGTGTTATGTTGCCAATTGCTGTGTTAATCTAGGCTATGCCGATGACATGGTGTTAATAGCTTCAACTCTATCGGCATTGCAAAACCTTCTATATATTTAAAGTAATTTTACTCGGTCCTGTGATATTGTGTATAACACCTACAAACCTGTATATGTTGGTCAGATCAAAGGGCTCTAAGCGTTACTTCTCGACTGATGTTAAGCTATATGGTGTCGCACTTGATTGTATGGATCAATTTCAGTCTTTCGGGCAATTATGATAAAGATGTTGCTAAACAGACGTGACGACAAAACGCTGTTGGTAACATGCTGATGTGGAGTTGCACTAATGGAAACTAAAAGACCGCTTTTTGAATAGGATTGTCGCCCAATTTACTGCAATGCACTGTGGAGAGATTATTGTCACTGCAATTTGGGGAAGCTGAGTGTGAGCCATAATGACATCATTCGTCAACTGATGCAGGTCCCACGCTTGACGTCCGCGAGCAGAGTATTGGCAGAAAACACATCAGATCACATTAAAGTAATTTTTCGTAAAGCGGCACACAGCCTCATGACTAGAGTAATGGCTTCTAACAATAAAATACTCATTGCAATCTGCACCAGCGATGCGCTCGCTGTGTCGTCATGTACGTTCATGAATGAAAATAATATGTGCGTCCTATACTCATACATTTATTTCTGATAAGCTTTCTGATTTTACTCGTCTGCCTTACCCTGGTGGATTAGTCAAATTTATGTTCGATTTAGTCGTGTATCAAATGTAGTAATTTGCCTATGGTGATTATGAATAAAATTATTATTAGCTTCGTTATTATTAACATTATTACAATTAGTTGTAGCGTCAGTGCACATGGTAACATAAAATAACAAAAGATGTGATTTAAGCTTTCGTTCTTATTAAATTGTTTACATATTCCTCTGGCGTATCATTTTTATATTACATTTCAACTAAAAACCTATGCTCATCGTCACCCCATCCAGTGTGCTTTGACTTGAAGGCTTTGCTAGATTACTCGCTGGAAAAGCGTTGATCATATTTTTGCTGTAAATTAACCATCAACGAATTTCCAGTTGCCATTGTACACGTCTTGCATAAGGAAAACGCTTTGCATCTAACGGTACATTAGTGTTTTCGTCTCAACTAAGAAAGAGGGGGATGAGACGCAAAGTTGCATTACGACATCAGCTGTTCGATGTTACTTCTACGAGAACCGGAATGCAATTATGAAACTCTGCTTCTTGGCTGTTCAATTTATAAATGAGTGCAGCGCAGCTCTCGTAACTACTTCGAACATTGAAATCCGTACGTTCATAGACGTCCGTTTACGCCCGTTTTCTCATACCTCCGTAACTGCTGTGTATTTGCGTCAACTTAGTCATTCGTTGAAAAGTATTTTGAATTATCCGAACCAACATTACGCAAAGGAGACTAAAAATTTCTAATAGCCTAGTTCAATAGCATGTCATTTTGCCAAAATATGCCACTTGTCTACACCGCCCGATGAATAAAGAGTAAAATATGCATGTGTTCCCACAAAAAAAGTAAACTATCTGCTCAGAACAGTTTTCTTACATTTATCACTACTCTGTTCTAATCTAGGGTTTGTGTTTGCAAAGAAATTGTGACTAATATAAAATATTGGAGATCTGTTTTTCAAAACGATTGTTCACTTAGATATGTTTGCTACAAATAAACTACTTAAATAATAAATCGAACTGAAAATAACGAGCCTGGATTGACCAATATTCGCTCTATTGCACGTCACAGGCATGTAGGACGAGGGCATGACGTGAGACCTCGTGATTCTGACGTCATGTTCTAAATTATCCGGATTTCTATGTCATGTTACTGTATCCTGGTCATGATCGTCCTTACAACGATGGCGACGACGGACTCATTGTACTCGTTCACATAAAAAAAAACACTTCACTATCTTCACCCACTCTGGCGCAACTTCCACCAGACACCAAACTGGAAGTGCTAACAGTTCTAATTCAACTGTGTATGAAACAACACAATCTATTTAACATTCACATCCCTTCATCCAGCTCATGTCAACAGGAGTGCACACCTCACCTAATCTACCTCAGCATCACCATCAACAATTTCGCTCAGGGTGATTTTAACGCTTACGATAACTCCTGGCTCATCGCACTAAACACTGACCGAAGAGCAAATTTTCTCATTGACAAACAAAACACATCGATAACGTTCAATAACACAGTCAGCTTTTCAGCTTTTCAGCTTTTTTCAGCTTCTCAGCTTTTCTACCCAAATCCACAAAAGGCCTCTGGTGACGTCTCATGTTGCTCTCCCAAATGCTCTAAACTGACAATGGCAAGTTCACCTGGACATGTCCTCTGACCCCTTCCTAATTGTTATCAATTTTCAACCAAGATCCTCAATCAACAACAAATCCTCTCATACTTTTCTTAACTACATGAGGGCAGAAAAGGACGAATCCACAGCTTCAATAGAAACCGCTGTACGCGACTTCAACATAATTCAATACACATCTATTGACGCCACAACAAAACGCTTCACCACAGGTCTTAGCCGTGCAGGCAGACAGCTCTACTCGCCGGTTCCGTTCTTGCATCCCTGGCTTCAATCAAACCTTTTCTGCACCCATTGAGTGAAAAAATGCAGCAAAGAAACAACCTCTGTAATTTACCCTCCACCGAGGAAAAACATTATTGAGATTCAAGCTCTTTACTCATAAATAGATGCAGTCATTTGTGAGCTATTGACGAACCTTTGGTGAGATGTGCTGACAAACACCAACTTTGATATTTCATCATCATAACTATGGAAACTGATAAGGCCTAGTGTCTGTATCTGTATCTGATGACAAGGAACCTCAACGACAAAAACACAAACCATTATACACACATGAGGCAATCCTACCACCGAACGCTCATAAAATACCATCAGAAAAACAGCAAGCACATATACCAATAAGCACTTGCAATCTATTAGACCACCCGGACATTAATAAGATACTTCAACGGTTACAAAAAACATAGATTGACGTAAACATCGACTGCCCCTTTATATCTGACATGACCATGGCCCCTATCAGCCAGACCAAAAGCTCATCTACATCGGCATTTGATGGCATACCTTACATTCAATCTTCCACACCTAGGCCCACACGTCAACAGGATTCACCCAACACTTGGAAACAAGCGAAAAAAACTCTTCCCAAACATAACAAAGCCCACAGAATCAGCCTCATACAGACCTATTTCTCTCCTCCCAAGACTCTCGAAACTTTTTGAGACCGGTTCCTCTTCACAACACGGTTACAGAACACAACACTTCATGACCACACTGTCGAAAAAAATCGAACAGACCATCCACAAAATCCCGAACGAAAAGAAGGCCGCTCATATTTTTGCTGTAAATTAACCATCAACGAATTTCCAGTTGCCATTGTACACGTCTTGCGTAAGGAAAACGCTTTCCTCTCTGGCAGACATTCGCACGCAGTCTACAATAACAAGCCATCACGAACACATTTCCCCAAAGGTGTTCCCCAGGGCTCCGTCCAATCACCTCCTCTCTTCAACGCCTTCCGGCATGACCTGTCTACACCAACACAATCCACCACTTTCATCAACTTATACGCAGATGACCTTAGAATCGTCACACATCACGAGAGCGCAGCAGCACACCTCCAGCAACCTAATTTTACTCGAACTCTGGCAGGATGAATGTGTCCACGAGCAAGTCATCCCTAACATTATTAACACCGGACACAGTAAACACCGCATCCACCCTCATGTTACACTCAGCAATATTCTCATGACTCACAGTCCCAACATCATGACGCAGCAATGACGTTCAAACGTCACACAAACGACATGAGCACAAATGCCCAATTTAGACTAAATTATCGTGCTCAAAGCACTCTCCACAATTACCTACAGATACACAAAAAAATCCCATAATAACACTTTTCAAATAATTCATCAGACCCACCGCCTGTGGGTCTGTCATGGGTCAAACAAAAGCGTTTGGCACACGATGACACCAATTTCGAAAATAACTGCGTAGTTAGCATGACATGTTACATATGCAGACAAAAAAAAAATTTTAATGAGTCATAATTGATGGGTATAATAAATGAACGGATTTCTACATGCACAGGAAAACTTGAAATTTAAGCATATGAAACGGGTTATGAAAGGGAAGTAAGAAATCTCAAATAGTTGACGCCGCAAATTGCATAGCGGAAGTAACGTACAATTCAAGAATTTCTGCGCGTACAAGTTCAAACAGGTATAATCTGAATTTACTTTTGTTGGTAGCTATGCTTCTACCCGTCCTTATATCTATGACTATCAAATTCCAAGTTGTGGCAGCTCAGTAATTTAAAAATTGTTGGAACTGTGTAGACGAGTTACGGGGAATTTGCAAATTGGCATTGGTACAAAGATCACACATTGAAGTATTTCCAAACAAAAAATCTTTATCAATTTAAGTTAAATGATTCATAGCTTTGTAGACAAACACCGCAGCGGAAAGTTAATGATTCCATTGACAAAAGTGAGGCAACGTATGGTCACGTCTGCTGACATGTGATAGTGTTCTGAATGATAGGTACTAGGCTTGTTTTGTAGGTAGAAACATACACGTTTACACAATACGTCAATAAGGGATGAATAAGGCTTCAGTACTTGAGTGTTTTAGCAGGATTGCAAGACCAATATCTAGCTTGTAAAGGATGCCACACAATTCGGATCATTTTCCGGCAACAAATGAGACGTGATTTTTCCAGTTAAGTCTCTGATCTACTATTACGCAGCGACCTTTCAATTCGATTTGTGTGTTAGGAATGGGTTTTATCCGCCTGGAAAATATCATAACCTGCGTCGTGTGGACATTTAGCGTCAGCTTGTTTGATGTGAACCAGTTTAAAATGTGAACCAATTGATTGTTCATATTAGTAATAGTTTCACTGAGATCTTTTCGGTTGAATAAACTGTAGTATCATCCGCAAAAAATCTTTTTTCGATACACTGTCGCTAGTGTTTACAATGCCATTAATATATATAAGGAAGAGCAAAGGCCCATGGATCTACCCATGCGCTACTCCCGTATTTAACGTACTGACAGATGATGATTGTTTATTCCAACTCACTAGGTGTTTTCTATCAAGAAGATAACTGTTTATCCAGCTCATTTCGATGGAACTGGATCCGTAATGCTGTCATTTTGCAACCAAAATCTCATGATTCACGCAATCGAAAGCTTTGCTAAGATCCATAAAAGTTGCGCAACGGTGACTTCCCCACAATCAAACCCATCAACAACGTCTCCAGCAAATTTTAATAGAGCAGGCTCTGTATTCCTGAAAGCCTGAAAGCCAAATTGATTTTAGCTATGTATGTTATTTGAGACAAAATTAGTAGAGAGTCTAGCATAACATACTTTTTCGAAAACTTCACGAAAGACGGGCAAGACTAATATTGGGCGATTCTTTTTTAGGTAAGTTTTGCTTCTATTTTTATAAATTGAACTAATTTGAGCTATTTTGAGTGCATCAGAAAAAAATCCTTGCGTGAGTGACTTATTGAGAAGTTGGGTCAAGGGACCTACAATAGTCCCAGATACAGCTTTAATTACATTGGTTGGGATGTTATCCCAGCAAAAGCTGCAACTGTTTCTTAAACCATTAATGATTGATTTAACTTCGTTTGGGTCGGTAGGGTTAAAGATTGACTTCTCAGGAATTGGACTTTCTAAATAAAGTTCAAAAAGATGTTGTTGCTAACAATTTATTCGCTTACAGTATTAGAAATACTATTCGTCGATATTTTATTTTAGTTATTTTATTCGCGTACCATGGCCCTCCTTAAAACCCAACTGACTGTCCTACGTGAACAAATACGTTAGCAATCTTGCGAGAATAATCTGCTCCAGAACTTTGAATGTGGAGGTAGCAATAACAATGGCACGATAATTATTTATGTCCGCGGAATAACAATTACATGTATTACATCTATGGGCAACTGCTTGGCTCGTATGATGCCAGAGAGGAAGAGACCTTGTCCCGACTCAAACTTTGAGAGGCATGTTTATCTTCTTCTTCAGGAATGCCCTCATTTACAACCACCTTGTTGTTTTCAATCCCTCCTACAATGGCGTTAACCTCAGCACCACTACCGTTTTGTTCTCAACAATACCATTGATAATGGCGAGTTGAACCCACTTTCGATGGTACTCTATCAGTAGCCAGGAATAGAACCCTCGGCGTCCGTGGGTTCTAGATTTGTCTATATATTTATATTTTTTTACTGAGG
>SDVV010032874.1:0-11369 GCA_016164225.1 Gammarus roeselii
GAACGCCATACCTTCCTATCACATTCTCCACCATTTCATCTCCAACTCTCGCATTAAGGTCACCCAGTACAACTACATTGAAATGACCTCCAAAACTCTCAATACACTCACTCAAGTCAGTCCAGAATTGCTCCCTCTCCTCATAACTCCTCGCGCTGCCAGGTCCGTAACACTCACAAATGCCCATCTTTCTACGTCTAACTTAACTTTCACCCACATCAATCTTGGGGACACCTCCTTCCATAAGAAGAGCACAGAAATTCTATGCCAGAAGAGCACAGAAATTGGATGGATCCGCTGCATCTTAATCTGAGTGTTCTCAAAGAAGCGCTTGCTGTGTAAGGAATGATGACACATTTGTATAAATGTGGGTAATGACTGTAATTATAGGCAAATACATTTATTGCTTGATGCCAACAACTGCTAATATGCTAGCTCATAATGGCAACATAATATGCTGGCCTAGAGTATGAGCACCTAAATGATAATTATGTACATCAATATATGTTGCCCTCTAGTATGAGAGTGGATAAACAGCCAGGTAGTGACAGTAGAATTCTATTTATGGAATGTGTCCCATAGCTAATAGGGTAACATTGCAGTACATTGAGTCAGATACCATAAATATATACTGAGTAATCTGACATAATCCTTACCCTGAAGCCATAGCGTTGAATACCTCCTAGCAAAATGGTAAGGTAATCTATACACGTACCCGATAATATGTACAAAAGTTTCTGGCATTAGCTAGCGTAATGTCACAAACCTTTGAAGCGAGAGAGACTATCTACCTGGTTCTTGACAAGACACAAGGTTGATTGTGCTGTCCCATTGTTCACAGGTACTTGTGTATGAACACGTGGGGCAACTCTCAGAACTCCTTGGAGATGATATCTGGAAGGAGGACCCCACGCGTCCAAGTAATAGATGAGGCATACTTCCTGACGTCGTGAGTTTTAGGGAAAGCATTCGGTATGGCATCATTGACAAGAGAGCCGATGTAATGCTCAACCGATGACGCTGCATGAAGTAGGATGGACGAACAAATTGTCATTTTTTGACGGACCCCGTGCTACCTAGGCCCTGAGTACAGTCATGGAGAACCGGTCATGTGCTCGACCATCCGACGATAGAGATGAGCGGTGGGGTGTGATTGCGGGCTTGGTTCTTGTCCGCGGTTTGTATGAGAGCGCATGAGGGGTTCTTGGAGAAGTGAAACGCCGTGCGTGACATGGCTGCAATCTCAGAGACCCTGTTTCCTGCTGTAAGAGCGCCAATACTGTCGTCCTCGACTGAGTTTTAAAGCAAGAAGAAACGAGTGTGTTGAGGACAGGTTCTAGCTTCCACTGTGGCACGAAACGCTTTTGCAGCGGGTTTTCGTGAAACTGCGCCCTCGCCAGTTCCTTGAAGATCAACTCCTGGGTCGTGACCCCAAACCCGTGCAAGAAATGCAAATGGAGCGCATTCCTGTAAACCCTCACGGTATGAGGACTGAGCTGTCTCTGCTTGCCGGTAAAGTGCAAGAACGGCAAGAGTGTGGTTTGGTTGGTGGACTGCACCTTTGTAGCCCGTAGCCACGCCTGGAAGCGAGTCCAGACGTTTTGGTATTGGCGTTGGTTTTCATGGCCGGTGCGCGTTTAACCAGGGTGTCTGCCAGCGATCTAGTAAACTTGATCGTAAGGACTGGACTCTCTGCAGAAATTGCATGCGAGATAACGCAAAAAGGGCCTTGATGTTAGAGGGACCACCTTGCCCTCAACGCGCTGGGTTACGTCGATGGCGAGCGAAATCTCGCGGAAGGGCGCGACGACCTTCGGCCACCACAACGCGTTGGGCTGGTCAGGCACCACGAGGATGCCGCTAGAGCGTTACGTTTCGAGCTTGCGGAGCACCTGGGGAATCAAGTTGTATGGAGGGAAGAGGTATATTTCGGCCCACTGATTCAAGTCGGACTGTAGAGAATCCACTGAAGCTGCTCGCGGGTTCTGGGGTGGATGGATGATTAATCATTGCATAGATCATTAACACTTTATTTTAGTATTTTATTATTTCTTATTTCGTGGGCTCTATTATTTATCTGTATCCTTTTTTCATGGTGATCTATTTTGTATTATGTAATTAGGTATTGTTAGACGCTCAATACATAATTAAATAATTCGCTGGGTCTCCGGTGGAGCGCGGATGCTGCTACTGCTCCTACTACGTTAAACTTACACGGAATCTACGTTAATCTACTCGGTATCTACGTTAAACCTACTTGGTATCTACGCTAAACCTACTTGGTATCTACGTGAAACCTACTCGGTCTCTGTGTCAAACCGACCCGGAATCTACGTTAAACCTACTCGAAATCTATGTTAAACCTACTCGGAATCGGCGTTCAACCTGCTCGTAATCTACACTGCACCTACTTAGCCAACTCTTCAATTGTCCTACGGGGAGTCTGCATTAACTTTGCGTTGGGACTCCGGTGAAAATTGGATGCAACTACTACTACCACTACTACTACTACTGCTTGCAGGTAATACGGAGCTTCAAATAATGTTGGGGTGGATGGATGATTATTCATTTTATAGATCATTAACACTGCCCTGTCCTGTTTTCATGGTGATAAATTTTGAAATGGTTATTATTATATGTATCGAGGTTGGTTGAGACAAGGTGACCCAGGGAGGGGAGGTTTTCGTGGGACCCGCGGGACTCGGGGACCCGGGGTTTCGAGAACCCGGGGGACTTGGGAGGCCAGGTGGATTTGGGGTGATCCACTTGGACCTTTCTGGGGCACTTTGGGACACCCTTGAGACCCTTAAGGACCCTTTTGAGAAACTGTGGGACCCTTAAAACGCCCCTCTTAATCCTGTAACCTCTGCTCCCCCTCCCAGTGCTGTAAAACCCTTACACAGAAAAATGTTTATGTGAGATGCTCGAGTAGAACAATTAACCTTTACAGTCCGCGAATTGCTGGCGCAGAGGGCGAGGGTCGCGTCGAGGCTGGTCGAGGTGCGTCGAGATAAGTCGAAACATGTTGAGGCAAGTCGAGTTGGTCGCGACGAGCCGAAACTGGCCGAAATTATTAGAGACAAGCTGAGATGAGCTGAGGCGAGGTGTCTCGGTTGACTTTGGGAGCTCGGAAAGGTCCGGGGGACATCGGTTACCCTCCGGGATTCATCGGGCTCTTATGTGACCCAAGGGACCAATGTTCTCCCGCCCTATCCCCTTGAACAATCAGTGCAAAATCAATAATCTGAGCAGTTTTTCTGCCCATGACGAACCTGCTCTTACTTTCTTTTTCACGGTCCAATATATTATAACAATGGAATATTTGTGCGGGAGTTCGTGTTTGTGATTTTGTGAATGGGTATTTTTTCTTCAGTCTGTGCTCGCTCGCGCGTGCACGGACCATATGCAGTTTCTGGGGTTGACCTGGACTGCGCAGCTATAATACCTTGTGACGCGTTGCGGTTGGAGTCTATCTAATGCGTGAAGCCATAGACCTTGTACCAGTTTCGACGATGCTGTCTGCGCACTGTGGTGTGTGCATGTTATTCTTGGAGTTCTGAGTGGTTGGAGGGGGGGATTCGTTTTGTCTGAGTCTTTATCTCGCCTGAATAAATTAATTATGCTAAATATCAAATAGACCGCGTAGCTGTAAACATTGTGTTGCGTTGCTGTTGGAGCTGACTTTTGTCCGTGTAGTCGTGAACCTTGTACCAATTTTGACGATACTATCTGTGCGCACTGGCGTGTAAACATATTAATCATGAGGTTCTGAGGGGTTTGAGACGAGGATTCGTTTTGTTTCATCTAAGTCTTTATCTTACCTGAATAAATATATTGTACCACTACAACTGGATCGCGTAGCTGTAAATATTGTGTTGCGTTGCTGTCCGAGCTGACTTTGTCCGAGTAGCCGTGAACCTTGTACCAATTTCGACGACACTATCTGTGCGCACTGGCGTATGGACGTATAACTCGAGAGGTTCTGAGCGGTTGGAGACGAGGATTTGTTTTGTTTCATCTGAGTCTTCATCTTACCTAAATGAATAAATTGTGTGTCATACAACTAGACCGCGTAGCTGTAAATATTGTGTTGCGTTACTGTCGGAGCTGAATTTGCCCCTGTAGCCACTTACCTTGTACTAATCTCGACGATTCTTCCTGTACGAACTAGGGTGCGTACATATCACTCTTTACGTTTCCTGGCGACCCGATGCAAAAGGTCGACGGGACTTATCCAATCGGTTACATCCCTGAAGTTCGGTGCTGACATGGACACCGGAATGACGTTGTTCAGAGCAATAATACGATCGCGCATGGACTACGGAGCCGTATATTTATATATATATATAAATATAATTATTATGCTGTAAAGAATATAATTCTTTTTTGTGTATGAGTAAAATTTTTTATGATTCATTGTGCACCCATGTTCAGACATGGATGTAAGATGGCCTGGTGTAAGATGGCCTGGTCCCATTTTCTCTGTTACATGTTGTAATACACCCTATAAGGGTTACTAAATCTGATTTGATGGTCTTGGCTTATAATAATACATATTTTTGATTTTGTGAAGCTACATATTTATTTATGTATTAGGTTATGATTCAAAAACAATCCCTCACTGTCCCTTTTTTGTCAATAACATGTGATAAATTCTATTTGGATATTTAATCTGATTTGATGTTCATTTTGGATCATTAAGTTTACTTCAGATATGTGTACATTTATGTAGCTATAGTTTCAGGATGAAACTAATACCATGCTGTTCATGTATGAATAAATAGGTTTATTTGATTAATTGTGCTAGTGACGCATTGTGTAACAGTATTGCTTGCAGTCACCAAAAAGGATGTGGGCAGCATTGTATAGTGTCCTCACATGCACTCACTGTGTGCATAGTAGATAACTACCTTCTCGCACATATTAGGGGCAGTGATGCTCATCTTCCCTCTTCTATTGGACTACGAGAAACGGACCCATAAACCTTAGTTATCAAAAGACAAGATTCTTGAGGAAGTACTGTCCCCTCTGCTCTAATCGCATTTACCATTCATTGTTGTTAGAAACATGCTTATTGTAAGATGAAGCTACTGTCCACTCATGATGCTGTAGAAGGTAGGTAGAGCCATTTGTGCAAGGCTTCACTGTTGGAACTACTGTCAATCTGATTGGACCACAGAGCAGGTGTCCTTTTCTTGCAGACTACCGTCCTGCGTTGTTCGTGCTGTCCCAGAACGTGCTGTCCCGCTACGACAGCCTCACCCATCGCCTTCTGTCTCGGCACTGCCTCGCCTTCGCAGGCGTCTCCCTCACCGATTTCAACATTGACTACGAAGCGGACTGGCTCGTTGTGCAGTGAGGCTCACACTTTAGGCTACCCACTTATATGGCTGGCTCTTGGTAGCAAAGCTCACTGACACTTGAAGATCAGTGAGGCAAAAAACTACTGTTGCCATTTATTTCCTGCTGGGTCACGATGGATTTATGTAATTATTTGAAGCAATAAGGTAAAGATTAGACCACGAAGGCATAGTAAAATTATTGAATGAATGGAGCATGTTGAAAATATGCAAACAAGTCGAGATTTATGTATGGAGTAGACTGAAACTGAGCAAACAATTCAAGATTTATGTTCAAACTGAATCCTAAATAATTTTGTCCAACTCCCATGAAACCTGTGATTTCACCCAAAAATAAAGAGTACAGGCTTAAGCATGTGTTTAGTAGCTATTAATTTGAAGTTAATTTTCAGGTCTGGTAAATCATTCTGTTTCAGTTGTTGTCTTGACATAATACAAGCATGAGGCAATCTGAAGAGTCAAAAAGATTTAAGCTTATTCAATGCAATAATGAGAGAACCCATTCTCGTTTTGAAGCTCACTGGATCAGATGTCCCTTAAAGACCCTGCAGGCCTCAGCAACTGTTGTTAAAAGGTGTTGGGATGCAATCTATGTTTTTCCCTTCATTACAATTACCGTCAGTGTTGAAAGAAATTGATTGATATTTGAGTTTCCCTCCGTTAGTGTGTTACACATGTATCCATGCACGCTGCAGTTTTCTCTCCCCGTGGTGAGCATGGTGCTGGTTGGCAGTAGCTGCTGTCGTGTGCCCGCAGGAGCTCTCGTCAAAGCCAGTCGCCATGGGACAGCGACATCGAGCGCGTCGGCACCTTGAGGGGTCGGGCCCACCCTCCTTGCCCCCCTGTCCCCCTCACTGTGTTTGTCGTGTTCAAGCTGCACCCATTCCGCCTGCAGCGCTGCTTCACCGTCTCCAACGAACACTTCCCAAGCAGGTGGGTGTGACGAGAGATGAGACGCGGGTCGGTGGGATGTCCAATGCACCTTGTGAAGGCATCATAACTACAGTTCAATTGGACGAAGGCCTTCTGGATCAGGTGCAAAATTTATTGACAGTAATCATCTAAAGCTCAGAGGAAAGATTACATCTCTATCGCCATAGCAACCTTCCATGCATCATCGCGTTTCTTTAGGTTAGGTAAATACACAATACATACTACAATTGGTATAGGGGTGAAGGACTCATACACGGAAATACAGATACAGGCACTAGGCCGCATCCCCCAGAAAGGGGGTGGCTGACGGCAAAGCGCACCTCACTCCCTCATACGCTCACACTCACACAACTTAGCCCTTTTGTGCTAATGGGTCCAGCCAGTACCCCGAAACATACACTTTGGGTCACGAGTGCAGTCCGAGGATCCGTCGTCAGCAGCAGGGCCCGACAGTTTTCACTGGTTTACCCCCGCCGCGTCATAATGGCTGGGCCAACCCCACCCACGACCATCCCGACAACGGGATACCAATGGCGGGAAAGCACATCAGAGCAGCGTTAAAATCAACCATTCACAACCATTCTCCACTCACGTCTGTTCATTGCACGCTCTCTCGCCACCTCCACATTCATGTCTCTCCTTCCTAACGCCTGCTTCACACCATCCATCCACCCAAACTCCGGTCTGCCTCTAGGCCTGCGACCACTCGCCTCTGCATTCATCACCCTTTTCCCCAATCTCCCTTCATCCATCCTCTCCATGTACCCGAACCATCTCAGAACACGCGCTCCACTCTGTCCTCCAACTTCTTTACCATCCCTGTTCTGATTCGAACCACGTTGTTGGTAATCCGGTCTCTCAGCGTTACTCCAGCCACGCTCCTCAAACATTTCATCTCGAAAACAGTCAACCTTCTTCTCTTCTCTGCTCTCACCCCCCAAGTCTCAGCTCCGTAGAGCACAGTTGGGACAACAGCACCCTTATACAGCCTTCTTTTTGCTTCCATCCCCAACGTCCTACAGCTCATTACACTCTTTAGTGCACCCAACACTTTACATCCCTCCTTCACTCGCGCCTTCACTTCAGTTTTCACAAGTTCAGTTTTCTCCACATGGGAGCCTAGATACTTGTAACACTGAACTTTCTCCAAGAGCACTCCATTTAGGGTGAAACTTATTTTGCTCGCATCGACAGTTTTCGAGCATCTCGTTACTTTACTCTTACCCACGTTCACTCGAAGCTTCCTCCTCTTACACACTCTACCAAACTCAGACACTAGCCTACATAGCTTCTCCTCTGAATTCGCTACCAGGGTCGTATCATCAGCAAATAGCAACTGGCTCAACTGCCAACTCGGCCCATTCGCTTCCAACAGTTCCAAGCAACGACCCAGCTCACTCGTGTTCACCTCCTTGACCACTCCATTCATATAGAGGTTGAACAGCCAGGGAGACATCATGCAGCCTTGTCTCAGTCCCACTTTCACTGTGCACCAATCACTCGCCTTGCTTTCCACTCTGACACATGCTCGGCTGCCAGCATAGAAGCTCTGCACCGCTTTCAACAAATGTCCGCCCACTCCATACAAACGCAGCACCCTCCACAGCGCTTCCCTGTCCATCTTGTCGTATGCCTTCTCCAGATCCACGAAGGCCCAGAACACGCCCTTTCCTTTGGCAAGATACTTCTCACAGACCTGTCTCACTGCAAAAAATCTGATCGGTACACCCTCTACCACTCCTAAAGCGACACTGTTCCTCTCCAATTGCGCAGTCCGTGCAGTCTCTAATCCTTTAAATCAGCACTCTCCCGTACAACTTACCAACCACACATAACAGACTGATACCTATCGAGTTGCAGCATTCATTTATATCTCCTTTGCCCTTATATAGCGGAACAATGCAGGCACTGCGCCACTCAATCGATACCACGCCTGCCACAAACACAAGTTCAGTAACCTCACCAACCAATCGACAATCATTACTACACCCTTCTTCAGGCACTCGGTCGCAACGCCATCCAAACCAGGGGCTTTTCCTGCTTTCATCATGTCCACCGCCTCCTGCACCTCTCCCCTGGCAATGTCCGCCACAAGTCTTTCTCCCAAAACTGGCATCCGAGCACCACCACCCACAGCAACAATGTCAGTCTCTCTGTCATCTTCGACTTCAACAATTCATCAAAATACTCGGCCCACCTCTTCTGTACATCACCACTTTCCAACAACAACTGGCTATTTTTATCTTTCACCACTTCCTCCTTTTCGGTCTCTCCTTTTCTCACCCTCTTCACCTCTCTCCAGAACATCTTTTTATTCTCCTCAAAATTCAGGCACAATCGTCTGCCCCTCAGGGCATCAGCGTCTCTTTTTGCTCTCCTCACCACCCGCTTCACTTCGCTTCTGCTCTCTTAGTAGTTTTCATAAGCCACCACCGACTTCACCTGCAACCACTTCTCAAACGCTCCTTATTTCCGTACCATCGCCAGTTTGACCTCGTTTCACCACTCGCGACCTTTCCTTCTGCACCCGCCCACATTGCGCGCACCACACACCTTCTTCGCACATCTCAGCAACGCATCCCTTGACGCCTCCCATTCTCCCTCCACGCCTCCCATTCTCCCTCCACGCATCCCATTCTCCCTCCACATCTTTCAGGTCCTGTCTTCTCACGTTTTTATATTCTTCCCTCAACGCCTGCTGGAACTCTTCGGCTCTACTTCTCACATTCAGTCCCACTCACTTTCACTACCTCTCTTCCTCCTCCCACTGTTTTTTTGCCCTTCCACTTCTGCTCCACTCCTTATCTACCTTCCACCAGTAGATGGTCAGACACTCCTCCACCCTCCCCTCTCAACACCCGCACATCCAACAGCCTCCCCACCACTCTCCTCGATATCAGCACAAAATCCATCAGTGCTCTCTCCACCACTGCACCATGGGCCATCCTTACCCATGTGTACTTGTGGATATATCGCTTCTTGAACAAATTGTTCCCGACCACTAGCTCCTTCTCCATACACAGATCTATCAGGTTTTCTCCACTGTCATTTTTACCGGGAACGCGATATCTTCCTATTACATTCTCCATCACTACATCTCCAACTCTTGCATTAAGGTCACCCAGTACAACTACATTGGAATTACCTCCAAAACTCTCAATAC
Source organism: Gammarus roeselii (assembly GCA_016164225.1). Classification (NCBI taxonomy): domain Eukaryota; kingdom Metazoa; phylum Arthropoda; class Malacostraca; order Amphipoda; family Gammaridae; genus Gammarus; species Gammarus roeselii. Next base: position 9,457 of record SDVV010032874.1, read on the forward strand.
ACTCACTCAGGTCTGTCCAGAATTGCTCCCTCTCCTCTTCACTCCTCTCGCTGCCAATTCCGTAAGCACAAACAAATACCAATCTTTCCACGCCTTACTTAACTTTCACCCACATCAACCTTGAGGACACCTCTTTCCACTCGGTAACGCTACTAGTCAACCGATCACTCAATATCAAAACCACACCTTTTCGTTCCCAACCTTCCTCCACACCAGATTTTCTTCCACTTATCACGCCAAACTCTCATTTTCCCTTGCCTTTCAATTTCGTCTCACTCAGCGCCAACACATCAAACTTCCTCCTCACAAACATCTCACCAATCTTTCTCCTCTTTACATCATTCGTACTACAGCTACGCACATTCAGCGATCCTAACAATAGGGTTTGGAGAGGCATGGGCCTCTCCTCCCCCCGCTTATCTTGCCGTCTTTGAGGAAGGGTTTTACAGAGAACGGGATTCCTAGCCCCTTCGCTCCGCCCCTTTTAGTCGCCTTTTACGACACGCAGGGGTTACGGTAGCACGATTCTACTCCCGACTACGGGGCGCCCTTTTATTCGCCTTTTACGACACGCGGTGGATTCGCTGGCAAGATTCTAATGCCCTAGCTACAAGGCATTGCTCACAGTATATCTTTACATGGACATACTTATTTCATATCTTTATTTACAAGAATCATACGGAACAGGTCGAGACCAGAGAAGAGTCAGCTCTAGACTACCTCGAATGCTTCGATGTGTGTATAGAACAGCCGCTTGCTAGCTTTGCTGCAGTGACAACGGGAACACCTGTAACCATTGTTCCTTCCAACCTACAACACGATGCCCTTCATCCTCCTCGAAATCGAAGAAGCCCACGACGACAGTCATTCGCACTGTCCGGAAACTCGGAAATTCCGTCGGAGATAACTTCACTCACTCCCACCTGCACCGTCCATCACTTGCTGATCGACGTGCAAGGGGAGTCCCAGACCTGAATCTGGACGACGACTTGCCTTTATTGGAGGCAGCACCACATAAAGAAACGCTGCCACCTGAACGCGCTCATCGCCAGTCACACAAGACGAAAACCCGGGATCTGTCACCAACGCCTGAACCCGCCTTACTCCAAGCCCAACCAAGATTCCCCTTGGTAACCGCGCAGACTAGCCAGGTTACTACTCAACTCAGATGTCATTCTAGTGCCTTTATTAGGGCACCAAATTCCCCTTCGTCTCGACTTCGCTTAGCCGCTACAGATTATAATCCTAAAGGAAATGCGCCGAACACAATATTGAATGATACCCACCCTACCTCATCATCGCCTCAAACCGGAGAAACGCGCTTATCGCTTACCAGCGCTAAGCGTACTGGATGGCTCCAACCTGGACTATGATGATCCAAACGGAAATAGTTCTTCGTTGACTTTTAGCCACAAGAGAAGTTCCAGCGATACTCGTCGAGCACGCCGACGGGCCGCGAGTATGAAAGTGAAATTGAATAAGACTTCAATAACTCAGCCTAGACCTTAACTGTCTATAACCTTAACTCATCATGTCTGATACACTCGTCCTTCGATGGAACATCAGAAGACATCGTGCTAACTTTGCTAAACTGCTGAAACTAACTCAATCTATAACCCAATGGTAGTTTGTCTACGGGAAACTCTTCTAATGCTGTACAAAGCCTTTTTTCCCAGTGGGTATCAAGCCGAAGAGCCGAAGAGTTCCAGCAGGCGTTGAAGGAAGAATATGACAACGTGAGAGGACAGGATCTGAGAGATGTGAAGGAAGAATGGGAGACGTTAAGGGATGCGTTGCTGAGATGTGCGAAGAAGGTGTGTGGTGTGCGCCGTGTGGGCGGGTGCAGGAGGAAAGGCTGCGAGTGGTGGAACGAGGAGGTCAAACTGGCGGTGGCACGGAAAAGATGTGCGTTT
>SDVV010032875.1:0-11369 GCA_016164225.1 Gammarus roeselii
GTATGTATGTATGTATGTATGTATGTATGTATGTATGTATGTATGTATGTATGTATGTATGTATGTATGTATGTATGTATGTATATATATATATATATCACATCGGGCTAGTCCTTTCTGTTCGTACTCTCAGTTTACACTCCGAAATCATTATTTCTTAGTCTTATTGGCTGATCCAGGAGCTACTATTCATTAACTACGTATCTAATTGTTTCAGACACGCCCATGACTAGGTGGGGCAAAGCTAACTACAGTCGGATGATGATGAGGGATCCTCTCGCCACACCTTCTGACCTCGTCGATCAGGATATAGGACTCCTGTGCAATATGTTGAATGACAAACGACGGAAGCCCAGCGAGGTAACTGCTCCCGTTCACTGTTATATTTTCTGATAAAGATGGTCGTTGAGAGATGACTGCAAAATGGCCTCTATACCTGTCAAGGTGGTAAACGCCAACGAATTTGCTTTCGGTGATGCCTTAATGTGAGTCATACCTAACGTTTTCAAAAATTTAAATGAAAACGTTAGGTATGACTCACATTTAAAAAATTTAAATTATCGACTTTCATTGAAAAATTATAACATTTGTTTCACGACACCGACGCACACACAAGCACGGCTTAATTGCTGTTCATTCGTTTTTGAAATATTTAATAAATAGTCGTGTCACGAATAGGGTGTGGGAAAGATATCCTTCCATGACCTTGACAGAGAAGTGTTTAGTTATATATGCGAATGTTGTTTTTTCATCGTGTCCTAAGTGGTACGCGGTTCATCGGGCTGGGAGGCCGGGGGCCTTCGTAGGATTTTTTCCCGCTGCTATACCCAGCTTTACTCCGACCACAGGTTTCGAGGATGGCGTTAGTTAGATTTCGTCATACCGTGGTCAATTTTTCTTAAGTGGGTACAATCGTCAAGTCAGTGAGATGACGTTGAATCTAATAATCGCATCAGGGTAGATGATCGTCGTGCATAATTCACCTCAAACGTTTTATGCAGTTCAAACAAATTGTTGCGAACGCGTGATCAAGTTTTTTCCCTCACAAAAACTCCACTGGAATACCAATTTGTAACTAAACCATACTACTAGATCGACTAGACGTTAATTATTCATAGGTAGTTTGGATTAACCTAATTTTTTAAGTTTGAAAGACGAAGTAGTTGTCCTGAGTAATTTTCGTAATAACAATGTGACAGAGGAAGCTAATCGCAAAATAAGAGGTTATCCAACCCTCGCACAAAGAAAAGAGTCCTCACACCCCCAGTAACATTATAATGTTACAGATACAACGCCGAATTCCCCAGAAAGGGGGATGGCCGACGGCAAGGCACACCTCACACCCTCATACTCACACAATTTAATCCTTTTGTGCTAAAAAGTCCGGCTGATAACCCCGCAACACGCACTCTGGTTCACGAGCGCGGCTTGAGGATCCGTTGTCAGCAGCAGGGTCCGACAGTTTTTACTGGTTTACCCCGCCGCCTCCCACCCCAACCACGACCATCCCGACAACGTGATGCCAAGGGCGGGTAAGCACATCAGAGCAGCGTCAAAAATCAACCATTTACAACCATTCTCTACTCACGCCTGTTCATTGCGCGGTCTCGCGCTACTTGCACATTCAAGTCTCATTCTTAACGCCTGCTTCACACCATCCATCCACCCAAACTTCGGTCTACCTCTAGGCCTGTGACTACTCGCCTCCACCTTCATCACCTTTTTTCCCATTGCCAATCTCCCTTCATCCATCCTCACCATGTGCCCGAACCATCTCGGAACACACGAATCCACTCTGTCCTCTAACTTCTTCACCATCCCCGTTCGTATTCGAACCACGTCGTTGGTGATCCGGTCTCTCAGCTTCACTCCAGCCATGTTCTTCAACATTTCACCTCAAAAACATTCAACCTTCTTCTTTCCTCTGCTCTCACCCCCAAGTCTCAGCTCCGTAGTGCACAGTTGGGATAACAACACCGTCGAACAACCCTCTTTTTGCTTCCATCTCAAACGTTCTACAGCTCATTACACTCTTCAGGGCACCCAACACTTTACATCCCTCCTCCACTCGCGCCTTCACTTCAGTTTCCACTAGTTCAGTCATCTCAACATGGGAGCCCATCTATCCAATTGCATGGCTGTTGACCGGCAACTGACTTTTGCAAAACGTCACTTCCACTTTAATCAATCGCGAACCATTGGTAGTCAAGTGAATAAAGTCCGTTAAATAATATTTCACTGAAAAGATCAATTTTTTTATAACGATGGTTTGAACAAATCACAATTTTTCAAAACACCTAATTTTCTAGCCAGAACACACAAAAAAACAAATTAAACACAAAATAAGAGTTCAACCTAGTCCCATAGTCATGTGAAGGTAAAGAAACATCGTGTTGTCAGTTGGGCGCCATGCAGTGGGTGGCTGGTAGGCCCTGGGAGGCAGGGCTGGAGATGTAGGGGGGGTCGCTTGTGGCTGACGGGAGGTTGCAGTTTTTTTTTTCAGAGGAAAGGACCCTGATCATAGTTGAGACCTCCCCCTAAAGCTACTGGTTCACAGGTCGTTCAATGTCACGATCCAACCAGGGGGAGTGAAGACCCTATTTTCCTTTTGGACCCTTTTATTCTTCACTCCTCACTATCTCTCCTTCTCTACGCCTTTCTGGTTATGCTTTCACCTTGGTTACTCCTTTTACATCGTTTGCTTTGTTGAAACTGCATTAACTCATCTCTCTTCTTATCATGAAAACTTTCCCCCATATGTATATTTTTTTGCTTTATATATTTTATTTTGTTAATTAGATACTTTCTGTTTGTTTTTTTGCGTTACATATTTTATTTCGTTGCTTATGCTTTTTTCCCCTAAATCTATACTCACCAACTATCAAGGTGGCCAAAGTAGCAAAGTTGACGACAGAACACTATAAATGATATGACTGCACCAGACATCTGCGATATTGTAGACCGGGGGCGGGACAACCTTCAGCGAACCCGTTGCTGGGGTAAAGCTGTTGGAAGGTCCTGCTTAACCGTCGGAATATGATGTTTGTAGGGGAAACGAACCTTCACATAGCTCACAAGTGGTGCTCGTTGAAAGAGCCAGAAAACTCATGCTTTAAGCGCTCCGTGGTGGGCGTGGGCATGGTGAGGGGGGCCGCCTGGACTTCTCATAGATTCCTCGCCAGAAACTCAGCAAATGTGGACGACCCAGACTTTTCAATTGGACAACTCTTTTGAACAACGGCTATTGCAACAACAGCAACGGTTACCGCAGGATGGTGACGTATCAGCGTCACCATCTGGCGGACGCTCTTCAACACCGCCATCACCAGGCGGTCGCGCCCAATTAGTGGACGTAAACCCCCTCCATCCCAAGCTGCCTGATGGAGAGATGATTAGTCAACGGCAGCCTTTCCCCACTTCTGGTGGGGTGGACTTTGGAAACAAGACACACGACCCTAACGCGGGTGCGGCACTTGCTGCTTCCGGACGAAAGCCCGGGAGAAGCCGCCGCAATCGTGTAAGACCCCATGAACGATACGTTGAAAATCAGAAAATACTTGAAAATCTTTAAAAAAATTAAAACTACACTAAGTTCTTCACCGTCAAGGCAATCTCGGGAGAGAACCTGTCCGATACAAACACTATTCAAGCTAATCGACAACTCCGCGTGCGCTGGGGGGACCCCCGAAGCGTATCAATGAGCTTAAGAATGGCTCCCTCCTGGTAGAGGCGAAGGACGAGGAGCAAGGTGGGAACATTCAGAACCTAAAACAACTAAATAATATACCTGTAAAAGTTGATGAGCACCCTACTCTCAACACGATACAAGGAACTATATATTATTAAAACAGACCAAACCACTCCGAACGCGATATCCTTACTGAACTCGCGGATCAGCAAGTCACCAAGATATACAGAGTGAAACGACGGCGAAGCGGAGTTAAGGAGTACACTGGCGTTCACATCCTCACCTTCAAGCTCTGTTCTCTGCCTTCTGATGTCCACATTGGCTGGACACAGTGCTCGGTCCGAGAATACATCCCTAATCCCAGACGCTGCTACAACTGCCAAAAGTTTGGTCATGGAAGTGATGCCTGCCGATTGAGGAACATAAAAAGTACATGCTTCCGCTGTGGTAAGGACGCACATGGTCACAATTGTGACCGACCTGCTGAGTGCGCCAACTGTTCAGAGGACCATCCTGCGTCATCACGCGAATGCTTCTATTATAGACTCGAAAAGGAGATACTCGCTGTTCAAGCTAGAGAACGCCTTTCCTACCCCGAAGCCTAGAGACAAGTAACCGCAAAATTTATCCGCCCGCTTGCAAGCTTTGCTGCAGTGACCGAGGGAACACCTGTAGCTAGGAATCCTGCTAACATACAACACGATGCTCTTCATCCTCCTCGAAACCGAAGAAGCCCACGACAACAGTCATTTGCACTGTCCGGAAACTTGGAAATTCCGCTGGAGAGTCCTTCCCTCATTCCCACCTCGCCTCGTCCATCACTTGCTGAACGACGTGCAATGAGAGTCCCAGACCTGAATCTGGACGACGACCTGCCTTTATTGGAGGCAGCGCCACATAAGGAAACGCTGCCACCTCAACGCGCTCCTCACCAGCCCCACAAGACGAAAACCCGGGATCTGTCACCAACGGTTAAACCCGCCCTACTCCAAGCCCAGCCAAGATTACCCTTTGTAACCGCGCAGCCTAGCCAGGTTGCTGCTCAACTCAAATGTCATTTTGGTGCCTTTATTAGGGCACCGAATGCCCCTTCACCTTTGCCTCGCTTAGCATCTTCGGATTATAATCTTAAGGGGAATGCGCCGAGCACAGTATTGAGTGATACCCACCCTACCTCATCATCGCCTCGGGTCGGAAAAACTCGCTTGCCGCTTACCAGCGCTAAGCGCACTGGCTCCGACCTGGATGATGATGATCCAAGTGAAAGTGATCCTTCATTGACTCGTAACCAAAAGAGAAGCTCCAGCGATACTTGTCGAGCGCGGCCGACAGGCCGTGAGTGACATAGTCTACAAAAGCGATATATAATTAGACCTTTTCAACTCGAGCCTAGACCTTGAATCTTTCTAACCTAAACCACGATGTTTGATACCCTCGTCCTTCATTGGAACATTAGAGGATATCGTGCTAACTATGCTGAACAATTGAAATTAACCCAAACCTATAATCCAATGGTAGTTTGTCTCCAGGAAACTCTCCTGGCTCTGTACAAACCATTTTTTCCCAGTGAGTATAAAGCCCACTTCACCTCGCCCACTGCCGGTGCTCGACCGGGCACTGGACTGGCTACAATAGTCAATCAAGCAATCACATGCACTTCAATCCCTCTACAAACAACTCTGCAAGCTCTGGCCCAAAGAGTGGGCCTCAAACGCCCCGTTACTATTTGTAACCTATATATTTCCCCAAATGAACTAATTTCATGCGCACTTCTTACTAACATGGTTGGTCAACTTCCTGCGCATTACCTTCTTGTAGGTGACCTTAACGCTAAACACCCCCTCTGGGGAGGAGACACAGCTGATGGACGTGTAGGGCACGTCAAAGCATTCCTTCTGTCTTCTGATATTATTCTCCTTAATACTGGAGAACCGACGCACTTTCATAGCCAAACAGCCTCGTTATCGGCTATTGACTTATCATTCTGCTTCCCAAACCTCGCCCCAGACCTTGTCTGGCAAGTGTTGGAGGAGCCCTACGGAAGTGACCACTTCCCCATCACCATCCCTACTCCCCATCCTGAAGATACTTCTACCGCTCGCCGATATATAATGCGTAAAGCCAAATGGCAATCGTTCACCGCTTATACAACAACACCCTTCCCACCTCAGGATATATCCTGTGACGAGATGGTAGGAAACTTCAATAGTACCCTCCTTCACGCTGCAGATCGCATCATCTCTATAACCAAGAGAACGCCGAGTAAAATTAGGACACCCTGGTGGGGTGACCTGTGTGAAATAGCAAAAAGGCAAAGGAAAAGCGTGCATTCAATCGATACCGACGCACCAAAGCAGTAGCAGATAAAATTACGTTTAAACGAGAAACTGCTAAAGCACGAAATACATACTTCCTATCCAGGAGAAAATCGTGGCAAAAATTCGTATCGTCTATTAATGTGAACACACCCATGTCTAAAGTGTGGTCCCGCATACGGAAAATGACTGGGAAGTACTGCTTTCACCCCCTCCCCCTACTCCAACCCTAAGGGTGGTATGAACGACCCACACCGATCCGCAAGAAGTTTCTGAACTCTTTGCAACACATTACTCCTTCGTCAGCTCGGATTCTGGGTACAGCCCTACTTTTTCGTATCACAAAACTTACTGCAGAACAAAATAATCTGGACTTCTTCATGAACTTCCTTATATCTTACAATGATCCTATCACGGTACGCGAAATCTTTGGTGCAATTCGCACCTCCAACCCTTCTGCTCCTGGCGAAGATCAAATCTCCTACGAGATGCTCCGGCACCTACATCCCTCTGCACTCTCCTACTTGTGTCTTATTTACAACTCAATCTGGTGTACCCACTCTTATCCCGATCGGTGGAGGGAGGCAGTGGTTCTGTCGTTCCCAAAACCTGGTAAACCTACCGATGAATTGACCAGCTACCGCCCTATAGCTCTCACCTCGTGTGTAGCGAAGGTTCTGGAAAAAATTGTGAATGTCCGACTGACTCGGCACTTAGAAGCGAACTCACTCCTCTCCCCATTACAATTCTGATTTCGAAGGATGCTATCAGCACATGACGCATTTTTACGCGTTGTGACTGATATCCAAGGGGCCTTGGACCGCAAGCAGCACACTGTTTTGCGTTTTCTTCGACCTTGAGAAGGCATATGATACAACCTGGCGTTATGGCATCCTCCGAGAGATTCACCGGATGGGACTCCGGGGTCACCTGGCATTTTTCATCCGGAACTTCCTCCGGCGGAGAGTCTTCCGGGCCAAAATCGGCAACCACCTTTTGGACATACATATCCAAGATGAGGGGGTCCCCCAAGTTAGCGTCCTTTCGTGTACTCTATTCGAGATTGCCATTAATGGGATCACGGGGGTGATCCCTTCCTCCGTGAATGGGTCGCTGCACGTTGACGACTTTATGATGTACGCATCGGCGCCAGTTGTCTCCCTACTACAACGTAAACTACAGAATGCAATTGCCCAGGTGGTTGCCTGGACAGAATTTCGAGTCTTTAAAATATCTAAAAGCAAAACATGTGCACTTCATATCCATCGGTCTCGCACACACACGGAACCAGACCTCAGACTTTATGGAGAAATGATTCCTTTCCTACCTACAGTCCGCTTTCTAGGACTGATATTCGACCAGAAGCTAACCTGGAAGTACCACTTGCAGCAGCTTAAGATAGACTGCTTACAGCAAATTGTCATTCTTCGGATCGCATCGCACTTCACCTGGGGTGCAGATAGAATAACATCATTACGCCTTTACCGCGCTATCATTCGATCCAAACTGGACTATGGGAGCGTGATCTATGGCTCCGCAAAACCAAATATTCTCAAAACTCTGGAACCAGTTCATAATGCCGCCCTTCGCGCTTGTACTGGAGCTTTTCGCTCCTCCTCTATTGTCAGCCTTCTTTGTGAAACTGGTGAGCCTAGTCAACGAGAACAAATTGACCTCCAATTTTATTGCCATGTCCTTGCTCGCCCCGCCTCCCCTGCGTGTACCACAATCCGACAGCGCCATCCAATCTTGCTCCTTCCTTGAGCTTCTCAAAACGCATCGAGCTCCTTACTGCTCAGCTTGGGCTACCACACATCATGGTGGACCCTCTCCTACGAGATGCTATTCCCATCTGGCGTTTACCAGAAAATATGCTCTGCCCTCACTATATTACTAGCCGAAAGGCAGATGTTGCACCCCAAAATCTTCGAGCTATTTCTACAGCTCATGCAGAGACTCATCACACTGATAGCTTTCATTTCTTCACTGACGGATCAAAAGACGCCGATGCAGTGGGTTGTACAGCAGTGCTCCCCGGGCGCATCGTCACTAGGAAACTCCCGCCATCAGCGTCAGTTTTTACTGCGGAACTCACGGCCATTGCCGATGCCCTCTTGGCGGCTGACACTCTTCCAGATGCCAATATCTCAATCTTAAGTGATTCGCTCAGTTCTTCAAGCCCTGGAGATCTTCAACAATTGCCACCCTATTGTTTCAGCAATCATTCGCTGGCTTGTGCGATTGTCTTCCGGAAACAAGAACGTTCGTTTGTGCTGGGTTCCAGGCCACTGTGGGGTGGTGGGAAATGAGCGAGTGAACGAAGCGGCGCGAAGAGCTGCAGCGGCGCCTGCCCCAACAGAACAGCGTTCACTCCCATATAAAGATTTTTACCCAGTGATTAAAAGAGCTATGCGCAAATGAATGGAACATAGAATGGTCTGATGTTCCTATGAGCAATAAATTGCGTACTATTAAAGACACAACCATACCTTGGGTCTCATCAAGCAACCGATCTCAACGGACTGAGGTAACTCTATTACGATTGAGAATAGGACATAGCAGACTAATGCACAGACACCCAATGGAGGGGTCGCCACCTTCATACTGCATGGACTGTCTAGTCCCTCTTACAATAGCCCATGTCTTGGCATAATGCCCCACATGGACGGAATGTCGGCGCACTTACTTCCCCAGGAGCCGGTTCCTGGACCTTCCTAATATACTCCGCCTAATGATTACTGAGTTCCCTCAGAGACATTTCAGTGCGGAACTACTTCTCAGACACCTTCAAGAAACCGGCCTCCTAACTGAAATCTGATCTGTTGTGAATTGATCAATCTAAATCTTACTTACCAATAAACTCCTCCATCCCGGAGGACCATCGTTTTCTTTGCTCACTTTGAGTACGACACATTTGTGACCTATCTATTTATCCCTAAACAGTAGTGACCTGAGTATGCCGTGAGTCTAAACAATTCCGGAGACTGATGATGATTTGTCGATGACTTAATGCAGCGCTGGCTGCTGGTTTGAAGTTCGGTGCCAGAAGGACTTTGACTCCAGTGCACTGGAAAGCCTTGACACTCTAATCTAATCTCTCACATTTGAGACAGTTCTGTCTGGATTGCACATTGTCAACGCTGATCACAGTCGGAAGCTGTTCTGCCCTTGATCGTCAATGTGTTGTCGAACACATTGACTCTATGTTGACACAGTACTGTGTTCAGTGGTCCTAGCTCGAACAAATGTGATGGAGACTGACCACAGTAAATTTTAAATCCTAGCCTTAGCGTATATTCATCACTGAAAATCTCTGGAACTTTTGAATTTGTAAATACGATTCAATTATTTATTTGTTACACTCTTGGTTTCAATCAAAACGTATTATTTTGTTGGATACTACGGAATAATGTAGTCACTTATTGGAGGATAATGACCACATTTTAACCTATAACTGAGTGCTTGTTTCCCAAGTAGGTAATTGTTTAAACATTCTTGGGTACGGTTTGACCGAGTTCACGGTCAGAACATTCAGGCGTTGCCAGTATTCTAATCATGGTCGACGGTTTGTCAGAGTTCATGGTCACAACATTCAGGTGTTGCTAGTATTCTAATCATGATCGACGGTTTGTCAAAGTTCATGGTCACAACATTCAGGCGTTGCCAGTATTCTAATCATGATCGACGGTTTGTCAAAGTTCATGGTCACAACATTCAGGTGTTGCCAGTATTCTAATCATGGTCGACGGTTTGTCAGAGTTCATGGTCACAACATTCAGGTGTTGCTAGTATTCTAATCATGATCGACGGTTTGTCAAAGTTCATGGTCACAACATTCAGGCGTTGCCAGTATTCTAATCATGATCGACGGTTTGTCAAAGTTCATGGTCACAACATTCAGGTGTTGCCAGTATTCTAATCATGGTCGACGGTTTGTCAGAGTTCATGGTCACAACATTCAGGTGTTGCTAGTATTCTAATCATGATCGACGGTTTGTCAAAGTTCATGGTCACAACATTCAGGCGTTGCCAGTATTCTAATCATGATCGACGGTTTGTCAAAGTTCATGGTCACAACATTCAGGTGTTGCCAGTATTCTAATCATGGTCGACGGTTTGTCAGAGTTCATGGTCACAACATTCAGGTGTTGCTAGTATTCTAATCATGATCGACGGTTTGTCAAAGTTCATGGTCACAACATTCAGGTGTTGCTAGTATTCTAATCATGATCGACGGTTTGTCAAAGTTCATGGTCACAACATTCAGGTGTTGCCAGTATTCTAATCATGATCGACGGTTTGACCGAGTTCATGGTCACAACATTCAGGTGTTGCCAGTATTCTAATCATGATCGACGGTTTGACCGAGTTCATGGTCACAATGTTCAGGTGCTGCCAGTATTTTAATCATGATCGACGGTTTGGCCGAGTTCATGGTCACAAAAAACGTTCAGGTGTTGCCAGTATTCTAATCATGATCGACGGTTTGACAGAGTTCATGGTCACAACGTTCAGGTGCTGCCAGTAGGTCATGATCGACGGTTTGACCGAGTTCATGGTCACAACGCTCAGGTGCTGCCAGTATCCTAATCATGATCGACGGTTTGACCCTACTCATGGTCGCATCGTTGAAATGCTGCCAGTTCTCTAATCCTGATCATACAGATACAGACACTAGGCCGCATCCCCCAGAAAGGGGGGTGGCCGACGGCAAGGCGCACCTCACACCCTCATACGCTCACTCACACAACTTTTAGCCCTTTTGTGCTAAAGGGTCCGGCCGGTAGCCTCTTAACTTACACTCTGGGTTCCGAATGCACCGAGGAACCGTCGTCAGCAGCAGGGCCCGACAGTTTTCACTGGTTTACCCCCGCCGTGTCATAATGGCTGGGCCCCCCCACCCACGACCATCCCGACAGCGGGATGCCAAGGGCGGGAAAGCACATCAGAGCAGCGTCAAAAACAACCATTCACAACCATTCTGCACTCACGCTTGTTTATTGCACGCTCTCTCGCCACCTCCACATTCATGTCTCTCCTTCCCAACGCCTGCTTCAGACCATCCATCCACCCAAACTTCGGTCTACCTCGAGGTTTTCGACCACTCCTGATCGTATTACAATTAAACAAGAAAAATTGTTAATGATCCACGATCACACAAATAACCCTTGTCGGTGACGCAGCTTCTACAATGGATGACTTTAGTGCACTAGAAAGCCTTGACACTCTAATCTATAATTAATTATAGTAAATATCGACGAACACGAATAGCAACAGAAGGATTTGTCATGTTTGTGCCACTGTAAATGGAAAATATAAGGGAAATCACTCCTGGTAATGATTGGTTATGTATATTTGTGTGTATA
>SDVV010032876.1:0-11369 GCA_016164225.1 Gammarus roeselii
ATACATACATTAATTATGTATATTGACTTTTTACCCCATATTAAATTGATACATCTGAAGATAACCGCCTTCTCTTCGGGACGGACCAAGTCTTTGAACTCTGTTATCGGTCCTGTGGCTGGTTAGCTGGCAACCTGTGGTAGCTGTTTGGAGGGCGGCTGATCGGCCCCAAGGCGCCCGTGAACAGGCTCTGCTCTCATGGGAGCGGCTGAGGTGGAGATTTCACTGTGAAATAAAATAAAGATTTGATGGAGGGAAAGACATGATAAGAAGAAAAGACTGAAATGATACATAAACGGTTATATTTCATTGTTAAAGTGCAAGTTAGACGACGGGCATGGGCACAGGCACAGGCACAGGCACGGGCACGGTTACGGAGAATTCAAGTAATACGACTGGCACGGATGGTTAAGTTATTATTGATCCACAAACTGAAGCAGAGCTGCGATTTGCTAATTAAAGATTCAAAAACGAAGAATGGATTCCATCAAATGAATACAGAATAATTATCATATTTATAGACGCATTTCTGCCGGTGTGCCTATTTCAATTTATAATAAACATTTGTAATCATCAGTCCCTCAGTTCCCGCCCACTGCCGCCCTCCTCCTCCTCCTCTAAGGCCAAGGCTTCCCGTCACTCAAGTGTTTTGTCGACGCGTCCTTTTAGCGAACGAAGTAATTAGGATTCAGGACAGTTGACGCAAAAAATGCAATGAGATTCACAAACAAGGTATGGATTGAGACTGAATTGAATATGTCCGAGCTGCATGAAAAGGGTCACAAGCAAAATGATTGATTTATACACATTCCTGTTGCCGTTCGATGTAGCTCCCTCTGAAGGAAACTGCATTAGTACAGGTTCAAAACGTAGAGAGGTTCAAAACGTAGAGAGGTTCAAAACGTAGAGAGGTACAAAACGTAGAGAGATTCAAAACGTAGTACGTAAAGGTTCAAAACGTAGAGAGGTTCAAAACGTAGTACGTGAAGGTTCATAACGTAGAGAGGTTCAAAACGTAGTACGTAAAGGTTCAAAACGTGGAGAGGTTCAAAACGTAGTACGTAAAGGTTCAAAACGTAGAGAGGTTCAAAACGTAGTACGTGAAGGTTCAAAACGTAGAGAGGTTCAAAACGTAGTACTTAAAGGTTCAAAACGTGTAGAGGTTCAAAACGTAGTACGTAAAGGTTCAAAACGTAAAGAGGTGAATCAAAAGCCACATGAAAGTATCGGTTTTTGATATTGTATTTGGTTAATTAAAAATGTTTAAAATGATCATACTGCTGCTGAACACAGCAATTCGTTCGCTTTGGGAATTTGAAGATTACTCCCGCAAGAGCATTTTTGTCAATGGTAGAGATTACTTATTGAATAAGATGCTTGAGGGTCTTGATGATGTCGGGTGGTGCTTTGAAGACCCTGTGTTTGACAAAACCCCAGAGGAAATCATCCAGAGTGGACAGGTCAGGGTACTTGGTCGTCCGCGGGGAGTCAGATCGGTGTGTAATGATGTTGTTTGTTACCGAAGCGGTTGTTGTTTGTTACCAAAGCGGTTTCTCAGCAAAGCTGTTGAAGGAAAATATGTGAATCAAGTTGCGACGTCTTGTTGGAACTGAACATCACCCTGGTATAATCACTCTGTATCACCCTAGTAAAATCACCCTGTATCACCCTAATATAATCAGCCTGTATCACCCTAGTATAAACATGGCATGGATCTTACATGTTCACCGAATTTCAATGTGAAGCAGGTACAAATGATTTTTTGAATTGAATTGATGCATCACCTCTTTGCTACTTACAAATAAATGTCAAATCCTCACTACTTGGCTGTGAATTCAGGATTGCCTGGATTATTTCATACCACTTCTTCTATTATCTTTCATGACACTCCGAGCGAAGCAACGTGGATGATTCAGACAGCAAAACTATGAAGAGTTAAAAAGAACATTCATATATGGGTCCTGAATATAGGTCTGTTTTCAATACTTGTCCATGGGTAACATTTGGCTCCATGTATTTGGTTTGACCATTTAGGTCGAAAAAAAAACTTTTTCCTACTATTTGCTGCTCGTAAGTGGTAACAGTCAACATTTGCCCAGGAAGTGCAAGGGCCCAATTGAGATATTTAAGTAAATTCTGTTGCAGTGTAGCTATTTTTCGTATCTATTTTGAGGGAACTCAAACTTAGTCATGTATAGAAGTGTCGGTATTTGGAGACTAGTATTGCATAGCTGAAACTATTTAATTTGTTTTATAAACAATTGACCGTAAGCAGAGCAGACACCGTTAAAATGAACATGCTTAACATGATGCAATTGACCGTGAGCAGAGCAGACACCGTTAAAATGAACATGCTTAACATGATGCATTACACTACATTGTGCAATCTTCACGTTTAGACGGCGACTGGTCTTTGAACCCTCGGTTAGTCAAGAGACAACGGCATCATCATTGAAATCGACCGGTGTACCCGTGACTAGGCTTCTCCGCAGTGCCAGGAACACACCACCATTTCGTTTATTTTGAGCTCAATTTTATCGATATAGTGTCTTAGAGCGATAAGTCGTTGGATGATCACAAAAGACGAGTTGGTAATTTGACCCATTTTTACTAAGACAGAGATTCAAAATCTTTAGCTGATGAAAAGATAAAAATGTTTGGTGGCGGAAAAAACCTTCACGGCTTAAGTGAAGGTTATAGCCGTGAAGGTTTGCTGTGGTCGTATATAACTGTTCCAAGTGTTAGCTGAACCTATACTATTATGAAATGGTTAAGAGCACTTCAAGGGAATCAAATAATACACAATGACCACATAATGCCAGCCTGCTCAAACAGCTGACGATTGAGATAGCAATCTAGTCAAGGAAAATGATTCCAGGGCGTCGAATAGTGCAATGAGTGTAAATGCGGCAATCTTCGAATGCATCATTGCAGGAAGTCTAAGCATGTACCATTGTACTTAGATTTTTCACTATTAACAATGTACAGAGCAGGAACATAAGAGCATAACCTTCCATACCAATACACATCGAAAAGTACAAATTCGTTATGGCGAAAATTTGGTTCGTCTGAATGAGCAAACTTCTTCAAGCATGCTGTATCTTTAGATATTTAATCCGTGTCTTCTGGTGATGTGCAAGGCCAGGAAATACTCGCTGTATTTTGAGGCGTTCCTTCAATTCCATCCACAGGGATAAACCATTCGATAGCATGTACAATCCTATTAAATCATTATTTTAGGGATTTGATTCCAACATCACTTCAATTTAATTCAATGTAATTAAGTATATATATATATAAATCAGCAAAAATACAATCTCAATCCAGGGATGTTTGAAACCAAGTGGAGGAATGAGGTGTGTAGACCCCCGGGGGCACATGACGATCGCTGTTAGAACTGCGTGGGTGGCATCTTACACCTCTCATTTTGATTTCTGCGACAGGGTTTCTTAACAGCTTTGCCTCCATTGCAGTTGCTTCTGAACTATGTGTGCATTTCCATCACCAATGAGCGCAACAGGGGAACAATGTCCTGGAATTGAAACAATGAGCAACAAATTTGATCAATATCACCTTACGTGTATAATAGGACTGTTCATTATTTCAGTTTTAGTGTATGTTTGATAGCCTAATTGTATTCCTCTTTGTTCAAGCCTAGGTACTATGTTGAACAGTTTTTCACCTTGGTGAAAATAATTGGAACGTGGAATTGCTGAGAAGCAATCGGAAAAGGGTTTATTGGACTTCAGTTCGTCAATGCAATTTTGAGTCATTTTCGCTCTCTATACAGTATTCCAGCTCAATACTGTTGATGGTGAGCTCGGCGATTTTATTGTAATATAAAACGCTGTATTCATACGCCGTCACAAAAGTTCTTGGTATTAATAGATAGATATGTGTTGATGGGATGTGATATCAACCAATAACAAGAAACACAATATAAATATGTATTCTAAAGTTGTAATGAAAATGATTAGAGAAGAAATTGTAAGGAGAAAAGATGCCTGGGAACATATTGAAACTACTAAATATATTGCTGGTTCTCGTCCTCCAAGGAAGACACCCACAATAAATTGTTCAGTCACACGCAAGAACTTTTCCTGAATGGAATTGCTCACCTATAAAAACCTTTACAAACTCTTAATTTCAAAGTGCCATCGGTCAAATAATTTTGAACTTGTAATGATGTAACAGGAGTTATTGAAAAACATATTCAAACAATGAGTATAGATGAATACATTATTGTTCCAATAATTGATTATTATCATTATTATTAAATCATTTATTTCCATCGACTATAAACGTGTTTTCAATTCGCAAATAAATACAAGATTTTTATCATTAAATTCACTATTTGAATTAGCGAGACGATGATTCAAAATGAATTCGTGACTGATCGTCTTTCTGCATTGCTTCGCCGTACTTCACCGAGCAAAAAAAAATAACATACAAAATTATCAAACATGGGGTAGAGAAGGGGCAGAGAAGTCACGAATACATAGCGTTGATGGGGCAAAGAAATCACGAATACATTAGCTAAGAAATCACGAATAGATAGGGTGAAAAATCGAAATAAGCTAACATATTACGGAGATAGTTCTAAAACATTGTACGACTACGTAGGGCTGAATAGCCGACATACATTATGCGTAAAACACAAATACACTATAATATATAAAAAATCACGCGGGCAAAAAGCATTAAATTAGTGTGATCGCTTTCGTATGGCATTCAAAAGGGGTTCATATATATGCATAAAACTGTGAAAATATCGACTGACATTACATGAAGCACACACAGTCATATGAATATGTTCATACCATAGTCAACTGCACTGTAAATGACGTTTGAAAACTGCATTTTAATCACAGATACCTGAATATAGCATGGCCTTGTTCGAAAGCGACAAACTCATCGCGAGAACTGATGAATGTTGAGGACCAAAGCTCACCTGGTGATCTGAAATACCATGCTACCCACTTTTCCTTTTGCAGTTAGAAAAAAAAATGAATGCGATGGGTGTCTCAATGCGCTTCAAACTCAAAATAAAGTGGCGACATCTTATTGATAAAAACTTGAATCAATAATCAATCTGAACTCATTGAAATCCTGAACGAATTCGTCGCCACTTGATGATAGGCTGTAACGTCCATAATTCCATATACGATAGTAAATTATAATAATCCAGCATGAGCCACACATGATTGTAGTTTTCACTTTCGTAAAGCACCAAATTTAAATTTGCCTTTCTTCCAAACTGGGTTATGCAGAATTAAAAATGCAGACACATCCAGTTTAAGAAGGGCAGAACGAACCCAGATCTAGCTTCGTTAAACACTTCCATTAACATATTTTGGGTTATACAGCGAATATAATTGCGACGTAGAGGAACAAAGCCTTTCGTTTAACATATTATAACGCGGTTCAGATAAAAGTCTTCGCTACATGAACATCGATAAGCTTGTATCATGGCCGAACAGTATCTCTAAGTTCTTGCTTTCTTAATGCGACGCCTTTGTCAATCATAAGATGCTGGTCAACCAGTTCGATGCTCCCTTCTCTCTGCAGCATTCAGAAGGATTATTGGCCCCAGACGTGTCCTGAGTCTCTCCTCTTCTAGTAAGCGACAAAATTAAAGGCTTTAAAAAACACACAGGATTTTCCAATTTGCAGATTTGTCTTGAGACGGTTGGCACTTTACCCCCAATTTTATTTTTTATATTACATCTTTCATCGTGCGCGTGGAATTCAAATAAACTGCATAATTTCATAATACGAATTGAAATCCAACAAATATGCAGTCCTTAAGCATTTGTTTTTTATGCGACAATTGCTTTATTTGGGCGCTAATATGTGCAATTTCGTTTACAGAATCCGAACTCCGTTGACGTTGCACATCCTCAAACACCATATATTCCAACTCACCATAATGTTCATGACTCACAGCGTGTATCGCGCCCTACGGGGGAGCCTATTATGACTGTGGAAATGAGGCTAAAATCAAATCAAATCAAATCACATCGTGTAAACATTCATAATCACCAGTCCTTTCGCTCACTGCCCACTCTTGCCTCCTCCTCCTCCTACTCTCGCTTCTTCCTACTCCGAGGCTCCGCTTCCCGTCACTTAAGTGTTTTGACGATGTGTCCTTTTAGCATCCAAAGTAATTAGGACTCGGGACAGTTGAGGGAGAAAATTCAATGACATTTCGAGATGGGGAAAGATCTCGGAAGTGGGTCGTGTCTTTAACAGTCAAGGCAAGGTGCTTGACAAACTGTAAGTTGTCAAAATAAGCGATATTGTGTGATAATACACCTTATTTGATGGGCACGTCCACAAGAAAATGCGCACCAGAACGTAATAAACAGGAGTGAAAGAATCTAGAAAGGATCTAGAAAGTATCTAGAAAGTATCCAAAAAGTATCTAGGAAGTAGCTCGGAAGTATTTGGAATGTATGTAGAAAGTGGATAGAAAGTGTTTGGAAAGATTTAGAGAGTATCTAGACAGCAACTAGAAAGTATGTAAAGAAGCCATAGAAAGCATGTAGAAAATGTCAAGAAAGTATCTAAAAAATTTATAGAATGAATCTAGAAAGTATCAAGAAAGTATCTAGAAGGTATATTGTGAACATCATGTGACAATATTTTCTCCAGCACTGGTATGCAGGAAAGTAATTGACGCAGACGACGATTGTTAAACCGCTTATAGGGAAGCAGTGTTTACCAGAGACATAAACAAATCCTATGACGATAGACAGAATGTCATCCCGAGCATGTTACTTGCCCTGCAGAAAGGGGGAAGTGAAGAATATAATCCCAAGCATGTTACTTGTCCAACAGAAAAGGTGAAGTGAATAATTACATCGATGCGTTGAGAAGGCAAGAGTTGACAAGTGGAGAGAGTTCTCTGTTAAGAATTATGACGAAGACCGGAAATTTGAAAGTAACACATTCCATGAAACTGTGTCTAATTTTAAACATAAATTTACTCATGAAAGGCTTCAAACAACTAATATTTTTTTATGTACCTCGAAAACGTAACATGCCATGCTGACGGATCTTATTTCTATGAGGAAGTTTACATGAGTTACCATAGCATCAGTCTCAGCTTACCATAGCAATCATATCGGCATTCCATTGCAACCGTCTCAGCTTACCATAGCAATCGTATCGGCCTACTATAGCAACCGTCTCAGCCTACCATACAGTAACCGTCTCAGCCTGCGATAGAAACCTTGTCAGCCTACCATAGCAACCGTCTCAGCCTACCATATAGTAACAGTCTCAGCCTGCGAAAGCATGCGTCTCAGCCTGCGAAGCAACCATCTCAGCCTACCATAGAACCCGCCTCAGCCTACCATAGCAATCGTTTCATTCTACCATATCAACCGTCTAAGCCTACCCTTGAACTGCCTATGTCAAAGCAACCGTCACAGCCTACCATAGCAACCGTAGCAGAATAGCATAGCAACCATATCAGCCTTCTATAGTAACCGACTCAGCTTACCATAACACCATTTTCGGCATAAAATAGCTACCGTCTCAGCATACCATAGCAACAAAAAGCATCAGCCTACCATAGTAACCAACTGAGCTTAGCATAGCAACCGTCTAAGAACCACCACAGCCACCGTCTGAGCCTACCACAAGAAACCGGCTCATACTACCATAGTAACTATCCCGGCCACCACAGTAATCGACTTAGTCTACCATAGCATCCGCCTCAGACTGCTATAGTAACTGACTCAGCCTACCATAGCAACAACTTCAGACTACTGCAATAACTGACTCAGCCTACCACAGCATCCGCCTCAGACTGCAATAGTAACTGACTCGGCCACCCACAGCATCCGCCTCAGACTACTATAATAATTGACTCAGCCTACCACAGTAACAGACTCAGCCTTCCATAGCAATTGTTTCAGCCTACCACAGTAACCAACTCAGCCTACCATTGCATCCGCCTCAGACTACTATAGTAACTGACTCAGCCTACCATAGCATCCGCCTCGGACTACTATAGTAACTGGCTCAGCCTACCATAGCATCCGCCTCAGGCTACTATTGTAACTGACTCAGTCTACCATAGCATCCGCCTCAGACTACTATAGTAACTGACTCAGCCTACCATAGCATCCGTCTCAGACGACTATAGTAACCGACACAGCCTACCATAGCATCCGCCTCAGACTACTATAGTAACTGACTCCGCCTACCAAAGTAACAGACTCGGCCTTCCATAGCACTTGTTTTAGCCTACCACAGTAACCAAGTTGGCCTACCATTGCATCAGCATCAGACTACTATAGTAACTGACTCAGCCTACCATAGCATCCGCCTCAGCCTACCACAGTAACCGACTCAGCCTACCACAATAACAGACTCAGCCTACCATAGCATCCGCCTCGGACTACTATAGTAACTGGCTCAGCCTACCATAGCATCCGCCTCCGGCTACTATAGTAACCGAAACAGCCTACAATAGCATTCCCCTCAGACTACTATAGTAAAGGACTCAGCCTACCATAGCATCCGCCTCAGCCTACCACAGTAACCGACTCAGCCTACCATAGCATCCGCCTCAGACTAATATAGTAACTGACTCAGCCTTCCACAGTTACAGACTCAGCCTTCCACAGCAATTGTTTCAGCCTACCACAGTAACCAAGTCAGCTTACCATTGCATCCGCCTCAGACTACTATAGTAACTGACTCAGCCTACCACAGCATCAGCCTCAGCCTACCACAGTAACTGACTCACCCTACCGCAGCATCCGCCACAGACTACTATAGTAACTGCCTCAGCATATCACAATACCAGACTCAGCCTACCAAAGCAACTGTTTCAGCCTGCCACAGTAACCGACTCATCCTACCATAGCATCCGCCTCGGACTACTATAGTAACTGGCTCAGATTACCACAGCATCCGCCTCAGACTACTATAGTAACCGACTCAGCCTACTAGAGTAACAGACTCAACTGTTTCAGCCTACCACAGCAACTGTTTCAGCCTACCACAGCATCTGTTTCAGCCTACCAAAGTAACCGACTTAGCCTACCATAACATCCGCATCAGACTACTATAGTAACTAACACAGCCTACCACAGTAACAGACGCAGCCTACCATAGTCACTGTTTCAGCCTACCACAGTAACCGACTCAGCCTACCACAGCAACTGCAGCCTACCACAGTAACCGACTTAGCCTACCATAACATCCGCATCAGACTACTATAGTAACTAACACAGCCTACCGCAGGAACAGACTCAGCCTACCATAGCAACTGTTTCAGCCTACCACAGTAACCGACTCAGCCTACCACAGCAACTGTTTCAGCCTACCACAGTAACCGGCTCAGCCTTAAATATCATCCACCTCAGACTACTGTAGTAACTGACTCAGCCTACCATTGCATCCGCCTCAGACTTTTATAGTAACTGACTCAGCCTACCATAACATCCGCCTCAGGCTACTATAGTAACTGACTCAGCCTAACATAGCATCCGCCTCAGACTACTATAGTAACTGACTTAGCCTACCATAGCATCCGTCTCAGACTACTATAGTAACCGACACAGCCTACAATAGCATCAGCCTCAGACTACTATAGTAACTGACTCAGCCTACCATAGCATCCGCCTTAGCCTAGCACAGTAACCGACTCAGCCTACCGTAGCATCCGCCTCAGACGACTATATTAACTGACTCAGCCTACCACAGTAACAGACTCAGCCTTCCATAGCAATTGTTTCAGCCTACCACAGTAACCAAGTCAGCCTACCATTGCATCAGCCCAGACTACTATAGTAACTGACTCAGCCTACCACAGCATCAGCCTCAGCCTACCACAGTAACTGACTCACCCTACCGCAGCATCCGCCACAGACTACTATAGTAACTGACTCAGTCTACCACAATAACAGACTCAGCCTACCATAGCAACTGTTCCAGCCTACCACAGTAACCGTATCAGCCTACCATAGCATCCGCCTCAAACTACTATAATAACTGGCTCAGCCTACCACAGCATCCGCCTCAGACTACTATAGTAACCGACTCAGCCTACCCAACATCCGTCTCAGACTACTATTGTAACCGACTCAGCCTACCAGAGTAACAGACTCAACTGTTTCAGCCTACCACAGCAACTTTTTCAGCCTACCACAGCATCTGTTTCAGCCTACCACAGTAACCGATTCAGCCTACCACAGCAATTGCAGCCTACCACAGTAACCGACTTAACCTACCATAACATCCGCATCAGACTACTATAGTAACTAACACAGCCTACCAAAGGAACAGACTCAGCCTACCATAGCAACTGTTTCAGCCTACCACAGTTACCGACTCAGCCTACCACAGCAACTGTTTCAGCCTGTAACAGTAATCGGCTCAGCCTTCCATAGCATCCGCCTCAGACTACTATAGTAACTGGCTCAGCCTACCACAGCATCCGCCTCAGACTATTATTGTAACCGACTCAGCCTACCACAATAACAGACTCAGCCTACCATAGCAACTGTTCCAGCCTACCACAGTAACCGACTCAGCCTACCATAGCATCCGCCTCAGACTACTACAGTGACCGACTCAGCCTACCACAGTAACAGACTCAACTGTTTCAGCCTACCACAGCAACTGTTTCAGCCTACCACAGCAACTGTTTCAGCCTACCACAGCAACTGTTTCAGCCTACCACAGCATCTGTTCCAGCTAACCACAGTAACCGACTTAGCCTACCATAACATCCTCATCAGACTACTATAGTAACCGACACAGCCTACAATAGCATCCGCCTCAGACTACTATAGTAACTGACTCAGCCTACCATATCATCCGCCTCAGGCTACTATAGTAACTGACTCAGCCTACCATAGCATCCGTCTCAGACTACTATAGTAAGCGATTCAGCCTACCACAATAACAGACTCAGCCTACCATAGCAACTGTTCCAGCCTACCACAGTAACCGACTCAGCCTACCATAGCATCCGCCCCCGACTACTATAGTAACTGACTCAGCCTACCCCAATAACAGACTCAGCCTACCATAGCAACTGTTCCAGCCTACCACAGTAACCGACTCAGCCTACCATAGCATCCGCCTCAGACTACTATAGTAACTGGCTCAGCCTACCACAGCATCCGCCTCAGACTACTATAGTAACCGACTCAGCCTACCACAGCATCCGTCTCAGACTACTATAGTAACCGACTCAGCCTACCAGAGTAACAGACTCAACTGTTTCAGCATACCACAGCGACTGTTTCAGCCTACCACAGCATCTGTTTCCGCCTACCACAGCATCTGTTCCAGCCAACCACAGTAACCGACTTAGCCTACCATAACATCCGCATCAGACTACT